>JARCZZ010021310.1:0-22662 GCA_030323915.1 Brotogeris chrysoptera | reverse complement strand
CCCTGCCCATGGCAGGGGGTTGGAACTGGATGAGCTTAAGGTCCTTTCCAACCCGAACTATTCTATGATTCTATGATTCTGTACCAGGTTGGTGACAGCGCGCAGGGCGAGCCTGACAACTGCTTGGGTAGATTTGATCTCTTGAGTTGCTTTTCATGTCACAGAATTCCCAGGGAGAATTCCAGGTCTGGAGGACTCTGAGGTCCCTTTAAGCCAGTCAGTGCTCACAGTTGTAGAAGCAGGAGCCCTTTGTCCAGCAGCACTGGCCAGGTCACCGAGGGTCTTCGGGCATCTGCTGAGCCTCCGGTTGTGGCATCCTGGTTTTCCAGCACTTGAGGGGATTTCAAGGGAATGTGCTGGGAAGAGCACTGAGAAACGGGCTTCAAAATAAGCAGCTCATGAGTGCGTGACACCAGCCCAGCCTTTGTCCACAGGGCAGACAGGGGGAAATGAGCAGGTTCCATGGCAGGGAGGCTCCTGAGAGCGAGTGCCTGCACTTTTGAGCCCAGAGCCACCCCAGCACCCGAGATGACAGGGCTCTTCCTGCTGTCCTTGTCTCCTTCAGCCCCTCACACCAAGGGTGTTGGAGCTCCTCCCTGGTTCCCAAGGCTCCCTTTCTCTCATGGGGGCGAGTTGTCGTGTCCGTGCTCTCAGCTGGCACTTCCACATTGGGTTTTTACCCCCCCAGAGCTCATTCAGCACTGTCTTCTCATTGCACCGGGGCTCCATCCCCACTCAACGTGATCAGCATTTGCGCATTTGCTCGTTCATTTGCAGACCAGCCCACAGAAACGTTTGTTTTCCGCCTCTTCTGATGTTTTCCATCCACCTGAAGCCGCTGTGGGTCCGTGTTTGGTCCCTTTGCTGTGTTTGGTGGGCGAGCAGGCCCCGTCTGACCCATCAGAGCGCTTGGTGGAGACCATTTGTTGGACAGCCTGACCCTCTGCTGTCAGGCCATGGAGAGGGGCTGGGACACTGGGATTTACTGGATTTTTCCATAGTGATGTAACAGCTTCCCAGCACAGTGTTTCCCACTTAAAACTCCCTCTCAGTTGCTATATAAAGGTCTTGCAACTTCAGCCCGCCCCATAGTAGCGCAGAGCCAGGGTCTGCTCAGCTTCGGGTTGCAGCGTCTCCTGGGAATGCAGCAGGGAGGCCACGGCAGAGGCGCTGTTCCCAGCATTGCGATGCTCTGCAATCCCTCAGCGCGCCCATTCCATGGCTGAGGATGCCATGGGAGAGCCCGCTGGCGAAACACGCTCTGTTCCGAGGAGCCGCGCTGACCACGCGCTGGCGGTCGCGGTGCGGGGTTCATCCCCCTGTCGTGAATTGTGGAGCAGGATGAGCTTTAAGGTCCCTTCCAAGCCCACCCATTCCATGACTCTGTGCTGTCAGGTGCAGGTCGCTACATGATAACCGGCAGATGTTCCTATTCCTGGTAGCTGGAATAAACTTTGCATCTTACTTTCAGAGGCGTCTTTCTATCACTAATTCAGAAGCACTTTCCTTCAACCAAAAGAAAGAGAGAAAAAGGAACTGGCATTAAAAGAAAACGTAAGAGCACACTCCACTGTCCAGCACCTGACCTCCTGCCTTGCGCTTCCCCCCAGCCACTCAGCTGCTTCTCTTCCTTTTTCCCTTTTCCCTCCTCGGTGCTTTTTGCTGCCCTGGTTTCAGTTCGCCTCCCGCACATCTCCTGTCGCTCGCTCTTGGCTGGAGGAGGCAGCTCCAGGCCACTCGCCCCATCCTCCCTGTAACCCACTTCCCTGTCCCAGGCAGGTCCTCGCCTCCTCCGTGTGCCTGGAGGATGCCCCTTCCCTCAGCCGCTGCCTTGCCCTGGCTGGGGCGGATGGCACAAGAGCCTGGGCTGCATGTCTGAAGCCCTGTTGCAGCAAGGGGGGGTCTCTCCATTGCCCTTTACCTATAGCATGGGGGGGAAATCACTTCCCTGTCAAAATTATTGGCTGCGGCTGCAGGTAAGGAGAGTTTTGGGGTTTTTCCTCCCGTGGGATGTGGGAAAGGGGCAAGAGGGGGGCAGCAGCACTGGCAGGCTGTGGAGGTTGCCCTGACTGGCTGCTGCTGCAGAGCAGCCCGTGCAAGCTGGTTTGCGAGCCCTCTCCTGCAGCAGGGCTATGTCTCACTGTGTGTGGAGGTGAACAGCATCCCAGAACCCTGGCACCTTCCCACGTCCTGCGGGTTGCGCTGGAAGCAGTCAAACCTGCACGCTCCTTCCCCTGAGGAGTGAGCACTGCTTAACACCGGCTGTGTGTTCATCCTGATGTGTGCACCTAGCCGCAGCCCGGAGAAAGATTGCCTTGTTCTTCCTTTCTCTCTCTTCCTTTCTCTCCCTCTGCCCATCTCTCCCTCCCTTCCTGACTGCCCCCACCCACCCAAGAGGCTCTGTCCAAGCTCAGCCTTTCATCTGGAGCAAGCTCGGCTTGATTTCTCCTCCTCTTTCTGCGCTGGCACTTTGTTCTGCGCTGCTGCGCGGGGCAGGGGCTCGGCCCTGACGCTGCTCCCTCTCGGTGCAGGGAAGCAGAGGGGCCGCTGTGCCAAGGCTCTGAAGGGCGTATGTGACCTCGCGGGCGTCATCAAGATCAGCGACGACAGCAGCACCGACTCCGACATGGGGCTCGATAGCGACTTCAACTCCTCCCCGGAGTCCATGTTTGAGACGGACGATGTCATCTTCGTGGAGCACACCTTCAACGGCTTCGCAGCGGAAGACAGAAGTGAGCAGGGCAGAGCAGGGCTGGGGGATGGCTCCCGCCTTGCTGGGGGGAGCGGGCGTCACGTTGTGCTATGGAGCACAGCACCCAGCGCGTGGGGATGCGGCTGGAATCAGGTACCCAGCGCCCCGCAGAGCCTGGAGGTCAGATGGGACCCTTTGGGGATCAGCAGGCTCACGAGGCTGATGTGAGGCTCTCCCGGTGTCTTGGAATGGTGAAGTGAGCTTTTATCCTGTGAGGGTCCAGTTTGGGCTTGCGAGATTGAGTCCCATTGACCTGCTGTGGTCAGTGCTCAGGAGGAATTGGCCCCGCGTGCTTCTGCCCCCCACCCAAATGGGGAAGCACCGAATTCACTCCCTGCACAGCAGCGTTTAGTGCAGATCAGTGGATCTTTGCTCATCAGACAGTGCCCTCAGAAGCCCTTTGGGACCATTTGTTTTCCCCTCTGTGATTCGCAGTTACCCGGTAACTGAACTTCTGCTTTTTCCATTGCAGGCAGTTTCCCCATCCTGCCTTCCCAGAGAGAGACGCACGGCCTGAGGGAACTCGAGCACGTGGAAAAGATGAAGCAGGACCTCCTAGCAAAAGTAAAAGCACTGGGCAAAGAGCTACCTCTCAATACCTTGGATGAACTGATCAATCACTTTGGGGGCCCGGAGCATGTGGCTGAGGTACTCCTCATTTCGGTGGCACTGGGTGACAGGGAAGGAGGCTCCTGCGGGAAGAGGGTTTCCTCTCCTTCCTTGTGGGCTGCTGAGCACTGACTTGCATCGTGCAGGTCTCTGCCCTCTGCTCACGGCCTCTCTCCCCAGATGACGGGGCGGAAGGGCCGCGTGGTTTGCAGACCGGACGGCTCCGTCGTCTTCGAGTCCCGTGCGGAGCAAGGCCTCTCTATAGACCACGTCAACCTGAAGGAGAAGGAGCGCTTTATGAAAGGAGAGAAGGTGAGTCAGGACCTCTGCAGGAGTGCACGGAGAGGGGAGGGAAGGAGAGGGGCCCTTTGTATGCTCGTGCTTTGCTTTCCGTCCTGCTGGAAGGTGGCGATGTCCTGGGTCCCTTCCTGGGCTGGGGCTGCCCCTGTGCTTTGGGCTGCTTTGTGAAGCAGCTCTTCAGGGACCTCACGCTCCTTTCTCTCTCCCTTAGCTTGTAGCAATAATCTCCGAGGCCTCCAGCTCAGGGATCTCTCTCCAAGCAGACAGACGGGTGAAGAACCAGAAGCGCCGCGTCCATATGACCCTGGAGCTGCCCTGGAGCGCGGACCGGGCCATACAGCAGTTCGGTGAGGGCTGCCTGTCCCTGGGCACTGTCCCTGTCCCCTGAGCGTGGTTCGGACCACGAGGCCTTGGGCAGCCCTGGGGAGGTGAGGGGAGTGTGGCCCTCGTGCTGCGCATGGCACCTCCCAGAGCCCAGAGCTCTCGCGTTGTGCCGGGGTGGAAACGCAGACACAAACCAATCGTGGCTGATGGATCTTTGTGGGGAAGGTTTGTGTTGACTTCGGGAGGGATTCACGGCCTGGGAAGGGGGAACCCTTCATGCTCACAGTGTGTCCTCATGGAACATGCTGGGGGTGTCTGTGCCAGGGTGGGGAGGGAGCCTCTGCTGGCTCCAAATGGGGAGGCACTGCTCTGCTCCTGGAGGTCAGGGCTATAAACTCAACTCCGCAAAGGTCTCAGGGTGGGGAATGTCCCTGTGCCTCTGTCCTTTGCCCCCAGAGTGAGGTCTGCTTTGGAAACCAGCAGGATGTCCACGAGAGACTCTCCCCTCTTTGCTCGGCTCCCCCTCCCGTACCAGACAGGCTGGACCAACCTCCCCTTTCCCCTCTGGTCTCACATCCTTGCAGGTCGAACGCACCGATCGAACCAGGTTTCTGCTCCAGAGTATGTCTTCCTTATCTCTGAGCTGGCAGGGGAGAGGAGGTTTGCGTCCATCGTGGCCAAGCGGCTGGAGAGCCTGGTAAGTGCTCTGCAGCAGAGAGAGCAAGGGGTCAGCTCCAGCTCTCCCTGAGGAGCTTCCTTTTCGGTGTTCCCACTGGCATGGCCAGCGTAACCAGCACAGGGTATTGCATCACTCACCCCTTACTGAGGGCATTGCAGTGGGAGAAGGCTTTTGGCATCCTGGGATATGGGAAAGGAAGTGAAGAATATGTAAGGCACCAGGAGGGATCCTGGGGAAGCAGAAGCCAATTCCAGATGCTGGAATTCCCCTGTTATTACAGGAGCATAAACTCCTCTTATTTCCAGAAAGCTGATGAAATAATTAACGGAATCATTAATTTGTCTGTTTCATTTTATGTCACTTCTGATATATCCCCAAATACTTTGGCAAAGTCTCAGTATCCCAGAGGGACGCTGCCTCCCTCCCCGCACCATGTTCTTATCCCAGCCTCTTCGCAGACGTGGCTCTGGCCTTTCTTCACCCGTGTTTTGCAACAGCTCAAAGTACAACCTTGTTCCTTGCTCTTGCCCTCTCAGGGTGCCTTAACTCACGGGGACCGAAGGGCCACCGAGTCCCGGGACCTCAGCAAGTACAACTTTGAGAACAAGGTAACAAGAGGCTGTTCTCTGGGCAGCTCAGCCGAGGAAGGGTCGGGGTAGTTGGCAAATGCCTTCAGTGGGAGCCAGAGCCAGGAAGATCATTGCTGGCATCTACAGGCAGGATGCGTCCTAGCACCGCGCTCCCGTGGGCAGCACATGGAGCTGGGGTGATAACCCAGGGAGGGCTGTGCTGCCCCGGGGCTGAGACCTACACGTTCCTGTTCTGGGGTCCCCAAGGGACAGAGCCACCAGGGCAGCAGCCTTCCTGGTGGTGATGGGTGTCTCTGTCACCACACCAGAAGGGTTGTGACACGCACGTGCCGTATAGGCTTGTCCCGTGCTTGACTCTTGTCTCCTTTCGCAGTATGGGGCTAAAGCACTGGACAGGGTCCTGTCCACCATCCTCAGCCACACGGAGAACAGGGTTCCTGTGCCCAAGAGCTATGACCGAGGGGAGGCTGCCTTCTTCCACGGTGAGAGCATCATCAGCTCGGGGGTGTCTCGCTGGCCGGGTTGGTCTCAGGTTTGGGGTGTCTGAAAACCAAGTGGATGGTCGGGGAGAAGGGAGCAGGAGCCCAGCTCAGCACCAAACCAGTGCGGATCACATCACCATGCCAGGCTAGGGGGAAAGGAGGCTGGGGGAGACTTGGCTGTGGAATAACAGGCACAGCCAGGGGGAAGCACCCTGGGAGGCTTAACCCTGCAATGCACAAACTGCCTTCTGTCTTTGCAGAAATGAAGCAAGGTCTCATCTCTGTGGGGATCTGCTGCAATCAGATGAAGTATGGCACTGTCGCAGTGGAGAAGGGTATGTGTCAAGCTTCTCTTGGCCAAAGTAGGGGACAAATGACAGGCAGGGCTGTCACGGCCCACCCGAGGGAGCCCAGCCTTGAGGGGTTTGCTGTGCTGCTGGGGCGGGATATTTGCTCCGAGGGAAGCTCCTTTGGGATGAGCCGGTGCTGCAGATTCCGCTTCCCTGACTGCAGCCTGGAGGAACAGCTTTGGGCTGCTGAAGGAACGTCGGTTGGCTTCTTGGGTGGCTCTGGGAGCGTGGCAGTGGGTTCTGTGTTCCCTGACCCACCGCGCTCTTGCAGACTGCTCCATCACCAAGTTCCTGAACCGCATCCTGGGGCTGGAGGTGGACAAGCAGAACATGCTCTTCCAGTACTTTTCGGACACCTTTGACTATCTGATTGAAAAGGACAAGAAGGAAGGCAAATACGACATGGGCATCCTAGGTAAGGGGGAAGAGAGGTGGCCAGACCTGTCCTTACTGCGCAGCTGAGGTTCCCTGTTCCTCCCTGTGCTGACTGATGGCAGAGCCAGGCACTGGAGTGGCCCCACACAGCTCAGATGTGACTCTCGCAGCAGAGGAGGTGGTAGGGAGAGGTGCATCTTACAGCAGTCTGTTCTCCCACAGATTTAGCCCCAGGAGTTGATGAGATCTACGAGGAGAGCAAAGAGGTCTTCCTGACCCCCGGGCACCCGCAGGACGGGCAGGTTGTGTTTTACAAGGTAGGCAGCCTTCACAGCCATCTTCAGGCTTCTCCAGTGCTTCCCAGTCTGGGGCTGTGAGCTGCTGGGTCCCTCCCTCTGCCCCGTGGCTTTGTGTCACTGTCACATCTGCCTCGGTCAGGAGCACGTGAGTGATGCTGGGAGCTACACAGAGGAGAGAAGGAGGGGCCCCAAGGCTTGGGGCTGCCATAGCCATTAGGGCAGCCTGGCAGTGCCTCTTCCCGGGCTGCAGCAGCAGCACCGAGCTTGTGTCGAGGGTGGCGTTTTGAGGCACTTGTCCTGCCCCCCCTGAAGTTACAGAGTCCCTCTGCTTCTCCCTGTTCAGATCAGTGTCGACAGAGGCTTAAAGTGGGAGGAAGCTTATGAGAAGTCGCTCAAACTGACAGGAGCCTTCGATGGGTTCTACCTCTCCTACAAGGTAGGTCCCTGGGTGTGCCAGGGTGGTGCCTCGGTTCGGAGGGTGACCCGGGGGGAGAAGGTCTGCGTGGCTGTAAGAGCTCTGTGTCCGAGCTCTTCCTGGGGGCTCAGAGACGCCTCTAAGAACCCCCCTCCTGTATGAGATGGGGTTGGTTTAACCGTGGGATGGGAGGCAGTGGCTGCAACCATCCGCTGTACCCCACCAGATGCGAGGCTGCAAACACACCTGCCTGCTGGCCGAGCAGAGCCGCGGGAAGAGCTTCATCCTCTACAAGCCAAACATTGGGAAGCAAAGCCAGCCGGAGAGCCTGGACAGCCTGCAGAAGAAGTACCGGCTGGTAGGTGGGACCTGCAGCTCCCCAGCGTGGGGAGAGGGAAAAGCCTCTTCCGATGGCCGGGGGGTGGCTTTTGAAGCACGTTTACTGCAAGCTCTTCACAGCTCCTCATAGCCCCGTTGTGGGGTGGGCAGGGACAGTAGTAGCACCCCGGTGTCCTGACTCCCAGCTGCGTGTTGGACAGTGGGAAAGCTCTGATGCTGTGTGTTCCTGCTGCAGGTGCTGCCCGAGGAGGCCAAGGAGCACTGGGAGAGCAGTTACCACTTCTCCTTGAAGAAGTGCAACCATGCTGCCTGGTAAGGAAACTGCAGCCCCAGGCTGCCCTGTGTCCCCAGGGTGGGGAGAAGGGCTGCGCTGGGGGATCCTGCTCTGCTGCAGGGGCCTGGGTTAATTCGGGTGGGTTTCTCCCTTGGGAACCGAAGGAACAGGAGCTGCAAGCTGATCCAGGAGGGGAAGGAATGCTTCCAGGGCATGCGCCTGCGCCACTACTACATGCTCTGCGGGGCCCTGCTGCGGGTCTGGAGCAGGATCGCCAGCATCATGGCAGACATCACCAACAGCAGCTACCTGCAGATCGTCCGCCTCAAGACCAAGGAGAAGAAGAAACAAGTCGGTGGGTGAAGCTGCCCACCCCTCTGTCCCCGCAGCGCCCCATCCCTTCCCAAAGTGCTGCGGGGGCTGATGCGTGTTCCTCCTCTAGGGATAAAGATCCCCGAGAGCTGTGTCCGCAAGGTGCTGGAGGAGCTGAAGCAGATGGATGAGAACGTGAAGCGAAAGCACAACCGGCTCCTCCAGGCCCAGGAGCAGAGCCCACAGTTCACCCTCCCACAGCACATCCTGGCACAGACCCTGGACCTCACGCAGACAGGACCTGGGATCTCCCTGCCCAGGCACTCCCTGTGCCAGGATGAGATCCTGGACTTGACCTACAGCCCTCCCAGCAACATCATTCCCGACATAGTGATGAACCCAGAGCCTGGTGCCTTGGGCTACCCCTCGGAGCCCGTTCTCCAGCCACACCAGCAGCACAGGTTACCCTTCGGCTTCAGTCACCCTCCTGCCTTCGAGGGCCCAGCCCCCATCCTGGAGGGGAACGTGCCTCTGACCTCCCCCCTGCACGAACACCTTCCTCTGCCTCACCCGGGGCCCCTGCAGACACTGCAGCAGCAGCAGGAAGATTTTGTCCAACGGGATGGGAATATCAATTTCAGAGAGATCCTGGAGGACATGCTGAGGACGTTCAATGGGGCCCCCCAGGAGAACATGCTCCCCCAGGAGCGCCAGAGCGTCATCCAGTTCAGCGGGCCTTTCCCAGACTTCTGAAAGCCAGCGGGAATGCCGGCCCACGCTGGGCCGCTGTGGATCCGTATCCTTTGGTGCAGAGGTGAGAGCTGGGGAGCCCCGGCTTTGCTGCTGCTTTGGACTTTGACCCTTTTCTGGTTTTGAGGGAAGAAAAAGAACTCTCTATAGTTCCCTAAAACAAAGGTTATTTATCTGTAACGCGCGGCCGGGCATGGCCAGGTTTGTGTGTAACGGGCTGCGGGTGGCCAACGCTGCCTCCTCCAGCTGCTCTGGACTGATGGGCTCTGCTGTGTTCGAGTCCTGCTCAAAGGTCAGTGCTGAGGAGAGGCATCCCCTCCTCTGTCCCCCTGCAGACTACTGAGTGTCCGAGCTGGGTCCTGCCTTCCCCAGCCCCCCCCAGCCCACAGCTCTGCGGCTGCTGCCCCTCGGCTCCGCTCCTCTGGGCTCCAACCTGGCCCAGGGCTGGTCCATTGCTGAAGGGCCCCAGGGCCTCCACTGACCAAACTGTATCTGTCTTGGCTGCTGGCAGCTTCCCTCTTGGGCTGCCCCAGCCCTGAGGCTGCTCGGGAGGGCTGGGTCTGAAGGCAGGGCTGCGGAAGGGAATGATGTCCCCAAGGAGTCAGGAGCTGCTGAGCTCAAGCATCCCTGCGTGTGAGAGCAGCTGAGAGCGGCAACACTGCCTGTGCTGCTCTGTCCTTCCTGGGAAGGGCATCTCCGGCTGCCTGAGCTCCAGAGGACAGAGCGGGAGCTGCTGCACCCTTGGCAGGGCTCAGCCTCCCTGGGGACGTTCCCTGGAGCAGAAGGGCTCCATTGGCCTGTCCTGCATTGAGCTCTGCCAGGGCGCCGTGGCCGCTGTCACCTTCTTGCTGCCCCGTGTTGTCCTTTCCCCCGCCACCTCTGCTGGGCTCCTCTGTGGATCGCTGGGGTCTGGATCCAGCCCTGAGGGAAGAGCTCCCTGATGAGCACCAGGAATGTGCAGAGTCACTGCTGATGCTGCAGATCGAGCATCCAGAACCAAAGAGCAAAGCTCTGCTTTGCAAAGCACTGCCCCAGCCAGGAGCACCCGCAGGCTGCAGCATCCCTGGTCCAGCAGCATCCCTGGTCCAGCAGCATCCCTGGTCCAGCAGCATCCCACCTCAGCAGGTCCCAGGGAAGCTGCCTTCTGTTTTCTCCCTTGGACCTACGGAGCGTGGCAGGAAGCTGCCTGCAGGCAGGAAGCCTTCCCTCTGCTGTTGCTGTGCTCTGCCTCGAGCCATCGACGTATTTCCTAGAGTGGCACCAGGATGTTTTCAGGGGAAGGATGTGAGACCTTCCCTGGCTGGGCCATTCCTCATGGGGAGTCCCCTCCTCTGGGCAGAGCACCGTGACCCCCCCCTGCCAAGGATCAGGGACTGCCCGAGCGCCCTGTTTGCTGTTGGGAAGTGCTTTGGGACAGTGCCTGCAACATCCATGGGGCACTGACGTGTTCCAAGCACGGACCTGCCCCGCGTGACACAGCGTGTGGGCTCATTCCAGAGGTTGCTCTGGGGCCTTGTCCTTGTGTCCCCCCCTTCCCCAGCCCGTATCTGCCTCCCTGCAGCAGCCGGGCCGTGGTTCCCTTCATGGGACCTCCTTTACCTCACAGTGACACCAAAGAGCTCCGGCTGCTGCCCCGGAGCCCCGGCTCTTCCCGCAGCTTTCCCTGGTCCCTCCCCATTCCCACCTCTGTTAAGCAGTGTCCCGCACAGGCTCCGGCTCATCCACTCGGCGCTTGCTGAGCTCTCAGCAAGGAGACAAAAGGGCTCCGGGAAAACCCATTCAGAGAGGCTGAAACTCAGGAATAACGAGGAGGAATCCTCCCCCGGGGCCCCTCCGCCAGCCGGAGGCTCTGACATTGATTTCCAATATATGCAATTCCCTCTCCCCTCATCTCTGGGAAGCCAGAGAGCACCTTGGAGAAAGCCCTTCCCTGCCCCGATCCTGTGTTTTTGTCAGGATTAAGATGTACCAATAGCTTTTAACTAAATTATTATGCAGTCGTCCTACTGATGGGCTCTGGTTTGACATGAGGCCCGTTTCTTCTGCCCCTCCACCTTTTTGTTAGCACTTTTTAACCCGCTTGTCGTTTGCCTTTGGTTTTCTATGTGTATTTATAATGGAGATGTATATATGTAAAGAGATTTTTTTTTTTAGAAGACGTGCCTTTGACTAATAATTCCTGGATTTTCTATTTGCCTCGGAAGAAGTTTTTCATTCTGCTCAGTAAAAACGGAACGGAAGCCACAGACGTGATGTCTGTAAGTCCCAGCTCTCTGTCTGTCCATCCGCCTGGCCTCAGGTGCAGGATCCCATCCGGAGCTCGGATAAGGATGGGGAATCCGAGGCCCAGGGTCTGGTTATCTCCTCCTCCTGGCCTGGAGGCTGCTCCCACCGATGAAGGAGCCGCTGTTTGTCAGCACCAGCTGTTGTTTGTCCAGCCCTGCTCTGTCCCTGTGGGATGGGGATGAGCTGCAGGCAATGGGAACAGAGCAGGGATTCATGCAACAGCACCACGGTAGCTCCCCAAACCAGCCCCAACCGCTGGGGCTGAGTGGTCAGGCAGGACCTGGAGCAGCATCCTGCTGGTGTCCTGGGGTTGGAGGAGTCCGGCACCTTCCCCTGCTCTCCTTGTCCCCGCAGAGCCCTTTGGGAGCAGCGGCTGAGCCGGGATTCGTGCGCAATTCCCTGCTCAGCACTAAGGATTATCCTGGCTGAGCTCCGGTCTTGTGCAAGGTCTCAGCTCCCCTGCAAAGCTCCAGGTTCTCCCAGCTTGGCCCCGTCCATCACTCACACGCAGACACGGGGGGGGTCAGTTCTAACACCTCTGTTTATTATTGCAAGGGGACTCGGGGTACTGCTCTATGCCCAGCAGCAGCCGCCGGCCCCGTGAAGCCTCCGTCCAGCAGCTGCACGCCTGGGTTCAGGTCTTGCCTCACCAGCGAGCTGGCTTGAAGACAGACCATCATTGGGGCTGGAGGAGGAGTCCATGGGCAGCAGGAGGCTGGCGCTGGGCAGGGTGACAGCAGGGAGAGGAGCAGACCTAGAGGTAGGCAGGCAGGTCCTTCTCGATCACCTACAAGACAGAAGGGGAGCAATGTGCTGTGAGGACATCACTGCCCCAACACCATACCCAAAGCCCCCCCCCCGCCTCAGCCCAGGGGACTCCTCAGAGTCTGCACCCACCCTGGGGGGGCACCCGTGTTCCCTGGTGCATCCCGAGAGCACTGGAGGCTTCTCTTCCCCCAGCGAAGCAGGGCTCAGCCCCAGCTTCTTCCCCTCTGCTCCCAAGGCGGCACTTACGTAGGGATCCTCCATGGGGCTGTACCTCTTCACCACTTGGCCCTCCCGGTTAATGAGGAACTGTGGAGTGAAGCAGCACCCGGGGAGTTGGTGAACCTGAGGTCTGGCTGTGGCTGATCCCACCTGCGGAGCCACAGCCCCCCCAGCAGACCTGCTCCCCCCCACCAGGAACCCCTTGGGCTGCTGCTATCCCAATATCCAGGGTAACCACACAGAGCAGAGCCTCAGGCCCCCCCCCTCCCCGACAGTGATGGATGGTGGCTGTGTCCTACCTTAGTGAAGTTCCACTTTATTGCACTAGGAGAGAAAAAACAGGAGTGAGATCGGGCAGAGAAAACCCCTTCCTCTCGCTGCAGCCAGGCCCCCCCTTGCTGCCCCCCTTCACGCACTTGCCCAGGGTGCCTCGTCCTTTGGGCTGATCCTTCATCCACTTCCAGAGCGGGTGAGCATCGTCCCCGTTCACATCGATCTTGCTGAACATGTCAAACTTCACCCCGTAGCTCGCAGCAAACGCCTTGATCTGAGCGTTGTCCCCGGGTTCCTTCGAGGGGCAGCACAAGGGCTCGGTGTGAGCCCGTTCCCGACCGCCCTTACCCCGCTCCGGATTCCCGTACCTACCTGCTTCCCAAACTGGTTGCAGGGAAAGCCGAGGATGCGTAAACCCCTCTCAGCGTATCGGGCGTGCAGGTCAACAAGCTGAGTGTAGTTTACCGGGGTCTTTCCTCATTTCGAAGCTACGTTGGTGATGATGCAGACGCAGCCCCTGGACGGGAGGAGGAGGCTCGGTGGCGGTGCCCCCCCCACCCCCGTCCCGCGTTACACAATGATCGCTCCGTGAGGCGCAATCACAACCGCGCTCCTCCCCACCCCCCGGCCCCGCCGCCCTACCGGTACTGCTGCAAGGAGACGTCGTTACCATCGATGTCCAGGGCGTGGAAGTCATAGATGGCCGTGGCCGAGCGCCAGTCCTGCGCCTGAGCGCACTGAGGAGCGCGGGGAGGCACCGTCACCGCCCGCACCCCCCCCGGACCGGCCCCGGCCTCTGCAGCCCCGACACCCGCGGGGTTCGATCCCCGAAGCAACGAGGCCGAGGCCTCAGAGCACCCCTCCCTCAACCGTGACGCCCCGGTCACGATCGCAGCCCGACCCCGTCGCTCCCTGCCCGGTCCCGGTCCTCCCGCAATGACCATGCCCCGCACCGGCCCCGCCGCCCCCTGCCCGGTCCCAGTCCCGGTCCCGATCCCGATCCCGATCCCGGTCCCAGTCCCGATCCCGATCCCGGTCCCGATCCCGATCCCGATCCCGATCCCGGTCCCAGTCCCGATCACGATCCCAGTCCCGATCCCGATCCCGGTCCCGATCCCGATCCCGGTCCCGATCCCCCCGCACTGACCATGCCCCGCACGGGCCCCACTGCCGCCGCCGCCGCGCGCCGCACCGCGCTCCGCACCGCCTGACCCCATCCCATGGAGCGCCACCGCCTCCCGCAGGCCCTCAGCCAATGGGCGGTGCGGACTTCACGGAGGCACCGCCTACTTTTGGCCGAGCAGCCAATCAGCGAGAAGAGCTCGGGGGAGGTGTCGGACGGACAAAGCGCAAAAGCGACAAATGAGGGCGTTGGGCGAGACCATGAATGTGCCGGGGGGGGGGGAACGAAGAGCGGTGCTGCACTGCGCTGCAGGGCCCCCCCCCCTCCTCTCTCCGCCCGCCCCCTCCTCACCCGCCGGCCCCCTCCTCACCGGAGAGGGCACCGTGGTCTGTCCGGTGTGGGCCGCGCACAACCGGAGAACCGGCAGCGAGGCACCGGTCACCACCACCCCCCCCCGGGGAGGAGCTGCGTGGGGCGGCCCGCGGAGGAACACCGCTCTCGGCAGTCCCTGAGGTGAGGACCTCGCGGTCTCTCCGGTGCCGCCTGAGGACGGCGGAGCCGCGCCATGGACGACGAGGAGGAGACGTACCGACTGTGGAAGATCCGCAAGACCGTCATGCAGGTGTGGGGTGCGGGATCTGGGGTGCGGGAGTGGGGGACGGGGTGTGGGATCCGGGGCACGGGGTGTGGGACTCGAGGTACGGGGTGCGGGATGCGGGAGACAGGGTGCGGGACTCGGGGTTCCGGACTCCGGGTGCGGGGCATGGGGTGCGGATCTGGGATGCGGAGTGCGGGACCCGAGACTCGGGGTGCGGGATTCGGGGTGCGAGGCGCGGGACTCGGGGTGCAGGATGTGGGAGACAGGGTGCGGGACTCTGGGTCCCGGACTCGGAGTGCGGGGTGTGGGGTGCGGGATCTGGGATGCGGGACACGGGGTGCAGGACCTGGGATGCAGAGTACGGGACTCGGGATGAGGGATGCAGGGAACGGGGTGCGGGACTCGGGCTCCTGGACTCGGGGTGCAGGATCTGGGATGTGGGGTGCGGGGCGCTGGACCCAGGGCACGGGGTGCTGGACCCAGCGTGCAGGGCACGAGGTGCGGGGTGCGAGACTCGAGGTATGGGGTGCAGGACACGGGACCCGGGGTGCGCAGCGCGGTTCCCGACCGTACCGGTGCCCGCTGCCCTGACCCGACCCCCGGCAGCTGTGCCACGACCGCGGGTACCTGGTGACCCAGGATGAGCTGGACCAGACCCTGGAGGAGTTCAAGGCGCAGTTCGGTGACAAACCCAGCGAGGGGCGGCCCCGCCGCACCGACCTGACCGTGTTGGTGGCACACAACGACGACCCCACCGATCAGATGTTCGTCTTCTTCCCGGGTGAGCGGCGCTGGGTCCCCCCACGCCTGCACCGTGTGGTGTGGGGGGGATGCTCCCGGTGACCCCGTGTGGTTTCCCCCCCCACCCCAGAGGAGCCCAAGGTGGGGATAAAGACCATCAAGATGTACTGCCAGAGGATGCAGGAGGAGAACATCACCCGGGCGCTCATTGTGGTGCAGCAGGGCATGACCCCCTCGGCGAAGCAGGTAGGAAGGGGCTGCCCCAAGCCGCTGGGGACCACGCTTCCTGCTTCGCTAAAGCCTTTTGTGCCTTAAAGCTCTGGCTTTAAACCCAAGTGTATTTAACCCCAGCAACGGGTTCTGGTTGCAGAGGGGCAGCCGGGAGGGTCAGGACATGGGTGAGGGCCGCTTTGCGTACGTTTTGTCTGTGTGTGTGAGCACGAGTGTGGTGATCCCCACATGCAGCACGGGGGGGTTTGCCAAGGAGCAGAGCCCGGCACAGGCAGGGCCAGAGCCGTGCTGCCGCCTGAGAGAGCTCTCTCTTCCCAGTCCCTGGTGGATATGGCTCCTAAGTACATCCTGGAGCAGTTCCTGCAGCAGGAGCTGCTGATCAACATCACCGAGCACGAGGTGAGCAGGAGGAGTCGCTGCCGTGGTGAGGGGCTGGGCGATACCGCTGCCTTCCCAATCTTCCAGCCTCTCTCCCCTTTCACAGTTGGTCCCAGAGCACGTTGTCATGACAAAGGAAGAAGTAACGGAGCTGCTGGCCAGATAGTATCCTTTGTGCCTCCCCTCCCTGCTTTGGAGCCGTGCGTGCTCGCTTTGGGCTGGAAATGATCCCACCCGTCCGTGCCGGTTTGTTGCTCTGTTCCTGCTGCAGGAGCCTCTCCTTGACTCTTTGCAGTAAGCTGAGGGAGAACCAGCTCCCGCGCATCCAGGCTGGCGATCCCGTGGCCCGGTACTTCGGGATAAAGCGTGGTCAGGTAAGAGAGGAACAGCCTCAGGGAGCAGTTCCCTATGGGCAGGGAGCGGGGGGCAGCTCCTCTGCAGCGATTCAGAGCTCTCAGGGGCAGGAAGAGCGTCTCTTCCCCATGGAAAAGCTGATGTAAGTTGGGGACAGGGGGTGTGAGCCTCGCAGCCCCCTGGCTGTGGGGAGCTGGGTGAAGGGGGGAGCTCAGTGCTGACAGAGGCTGAGTGCGCTTGGGTCGGGCAGGGGAAGCCCCATCAGCTTCTTTCCCTCATGAGTCCCTTCTGCCGGCATTCCAGGTAGTGAAGATCATCAGGCCGAGCGAGACTGCGGGCCGGTACATCACCTACAGGCTGGTGCAGTAACACGGAGCTGCGGGGTAAGGGCAGCGCCTGAGGCTGACACTGCGGCGTTCCAGGGTGGACTGGGAGTAGCTGCCTGGGGGAAAAGCTCATCTCAGCTTCCAATTGCTTTTTGGGGGGGAACTGGCGAGAGGGCAGAGCAGAGCGTGGCTGAGGTGGATCATAGCCGGAGTTCTCTTTCTTCCAGGTGTGGAAGAGCTGGGTGACTTCCCATCTCTCCGTCCACCAGCACTGACACCTGCCTCCTCTTAGCTGGCCCAGCAAACCCTCTCTCTGCATTGCCCCTACATGCCCCTTGGCCTAATGCCTTGTTTGCCAGCGAGGACGTTGCTGTAACTCCTTGCTCAGGACTCGAGCCATGGAAGTTACCTGAAGCAACACAAGCATGCAGGGAGGAAGCAAGCGGGCAAAGGCTTTGCTTTCCTTTTCTGTCTATAGACTCTTCTTTGAATAAAGGTTTGCACTCCCATTGCTCCTCACTGCTGCTTCTCAGCCTCTCCCTGGGGCAAAGCCCCCTGAACGTGGTACTTTTAGAGCTCTGGATTTTTGGACATGGCCAAACCCAGAGCTCTCTCTGCAGCCTCCTCCTTTTGTCACGGACTTGGTTCCCTTGTTCTGCCCTCTGGCCCTTGTCTGAGACCCCGGTGTACCCGTTCCACAGAGCAGTCGCTCATCACCCTCCATCACTTCCATCTCCATCTTTCCAGGTCTCTCGAGGGGGTTTTAAGCTGGAAGCCCTCGAGTGCTTCTGGTGCTCAGCCTCCTGCAGTGGGGAGGACTCGGATCTCCAGGACACAATTGGGAACACAGGGATTTTATTCCTGGCAGTGCGTCAATCCCAACACGTGTCACACCCAGCTCACGGGCACGGCGGAACAAACAGCTCCACTGTTCCTGTGCTGAACTCACACACAACACGAGGTACCCATTGCCACAGGAAGCTCAAGCACAGCTTTTGTCCCCCCCCTCACATTCATTGTCACCCATCCTCCCAATCATGCCTGGTACCGCCTGTGGTGCAGTGTGGGAGCAGGAGCCGGCCCTCGGCCCCCTTCCTCTCACCACCCTGGAAGAATCATGGAATCATAGAATAGTTTGGATTGGGAAGGACCTTAAGATCATCCAGTTCCAGCCCCCTGCCATGGGCAGGGACACCTTACCCTAGCCCATGTGCCCCAGGGCTCTGTCCCACCTGGCCTCGAACACTGCCAGGGACGGAGCATTCACCACTTCTTCCCAGTGTCCTGGTGCTGTGCTGCGGAGCAGGATGTCCCTCGGGCATCTCTCGCTCTGCTTTAGCTCAGTTCTAAACCATTCCACTGGGGTTTGTGTGTACCTTTACCTGGTCTGCTGAGCCACGGTTCCCGCTGGTCTGGAGAGCTCCAGCAGTGAAACCCTGTGCCAGGATGGATCCTGAGGGGGTCTGGTGGATCGCCCAGTTCTACACTGCGAGGTCCTGGCTGATCGTTGGGAAACAGCTTTGGGTTCATGCAGTTCCTTCAGGACCGGGCACTGTGAGTCACTGCTGTGAGCTGCCCTTGTGCATCCGCCCATCCTCGTGGTCATCACTCAGTGACAGCAGGAATGCAGCCCAGGTACGAGCAGGGTGAGAGGAGGCAGCGGCTTTCAGCTCTTCATAAGCTCCAAATGTACTCGTTTCTCTATGCTTCAGTGCAGAACAGTCAGAGCTTTCACACACTTTGGTCTCGGTTAACCCTTGTTAAGCCAGCAGAGGTAGTGGAGCCATGGTCATGGAAGTCATAAAAGGAAAAGCCTCTTACACTGGTAGGGCTGTGACTCGCCTCAGGCCATGGGGGTCCTGAGGAGGACAAAGAGGAGGAGGAGGAGGCATTGCCCCTCAGTGAGCTGCTCCCCACCCAGCTCCATCTCCAGAGGGCACAGGTGAGGTCCTGGACTCACAGCTCAGACTTTTGGAGACCAAATGTGTCCCAAAGCAGCCGCTCTGAGTGATGGGGCCCTGCAGCCCGGCCCTGAGCCCCATCACAGCCTGCGGCTGCTCCCGGCGTGGCTCCTGCTGAGGAGGCAATGCCCATAAACACAAGCAGCGATGCGGAGGGAAGGCGCATAACGGGCTCGGGTGTGCTGAGGCAGTAAATGCATCGCTGCGCTTCGGGTGCCTGGTGCAGGCAGTTCTAAATGATGAATGTGCATGGTGCAGCCTAAAGCTGAGGTCGGCCCCATGCACAAGGGAGCGGGTGGCTTTTACCCGGCCCCAGCACCCCTTGGGCCATGTCCCTTTCCCAGGGAGCTGCTCCCGAGCCTTGGCCTCGTCCATTGTCCGTGCAGTGCCCTTCTCCCGCTGTCAGGAACGTCCCCGTGTCTCCCGGCTGCAGCCGGGATGAGGGGACCCTTTGACCCATCCTACCTCCCTTTCTGCAGTGGAGGTGTGGGGTTAAGGAGCGCAGTGAAAACGAGACCCGGCTTCAGGCTCCTTCCCAGTCCTGAACTCGCGAAGGCTCTGCCCTGCTCCAGCGCCTTCCCTCCATCCTCATGGATTGCGCAGGGGCTCCCTGCAGGCGCGGACGGACCCCAGGAACCCTCCGGGAGCCGCTGGGGCTCAACGGGTTTGTGTGAAAGCTCCAGCAAGGATCACATCCATATCCCCCCCACCCCCCGCAGCTCCGCTGTCCCTCCCCACCCCTCAGCACCGCGCACAGAGCCCGGATGCGACCCTCTCTGCTTCGGCAGCGGGGAGGCAGCGCTCGGGTTATTCGGCATCGCTGTGCTCCTCCCCCGGGGGGCTGCGGCAGCGCGGAGCGGAGCCCTCCGCATCCGAGGGGCCGGGGCTGCAGCTGCGGCTCCGGGGGCCCTCGCTCCCGTCCTCGCAGCACGGAGCATCCTCGGTGCTGGTTTCGCTCTCCTGTTGGGTGAGCCGGGCCCGGGCGGAGCCATGCGCGGCCGCCAGCGCCTCCCCGCTGTCCTCCAGCTCCGAGTCCGAGTCGACGGAGCGGTCGCAGGGCTCTGCGGGACACGGGGAGCCCTGCAGGGGACAGACGCAGCGGTGAGGGCGCGGAGGGGGAGGAAGGGTCCTGCTGAGGCTCCGCAACGCGTTCAGTGGGGAAATATCCCTGTGGAAAAGCGTGTGCGTGCCATATCCCTGCCCGCCTCCCGGCAGACGCTGCTCCGGGGCACAAAGGCACACGGGGATGTGATGGCACAAGGCAAGTTTTGCAAGGGAAGGGCAATGGTGTTGGCTGGCCTCATAGCACCATATGGGACAGTGGGGATGGGGAATGTCACTGGGGTAGCAGCGGGTGTGTGGAGGAGCTGCTCACTGCTGGGTGTCCCCTAAGGGTGCTCCCTTCCCCAGGCTCGTACCAGCTCAGAGCAGGTCCCTGCCTCCCCTGCGCCATCCGGAGCGTGTTTGCTGCAGTCGCCCAACGCCGCCGGCTCCTTGTTCTCAAAGATGGTGGGGTAGAAGATGATGAGCGCCTCGATGATGCGAGACTGATGCGGGTAATCGACCAGCGAGGACAAGGAAATGGTGGCATCCGTGGGCCTCGGGCGCATCAGCGTTGGCCCGAAGACGATGCCCAGGTTGCTTGAGGTCATCTTGTTGTCCTGTTCCACTTCCACGATCCTGGGGAGGAGGAGCTTGTGAGGAAGGAATTGTGGAGAAGGGCCGGGTGGACGGGCCGGGTGCAGCCAGGCTGGAGGAGAAGCTGGGCTGGTAGCACAGGGGTCCCCTTGGGGCACACTATAGCTTCAGAGAAGTACCTGTAGCCATGGGTCTATCACCCAGCTCCTGGGTGCTGTCTCCATGGGACCAGCGGGGAGGCTGACATCACCCTCCCACCCTTAGCGACGGTACCCCCCGGGCTCTGGACCTGCCCCTCTCACCTCCTCAGGTGCTGCAGCAGATACTGCAGCGTGGCCATGTTCTCCCAGGGCAGGTCCTTCAGCAGCTCCTTCAGCTTCAGCACCAGGTTCACCACCACCCTGTCGGTGTCGGCTCCCTTGTCCTCCAGCTCAGGGCCCCCTTTGCCGCTCCTGCCCTTGGCCTCGCCGCCCTGCAAGCTCTCCTTGGCCAAGCCCATCAGCTCATTGTACATGCGGAAGGGCATAATGGGCTCTGGGAGCTGCAACCAAGAGCAGGGGACGTGGTCCAGGTCCTCCGCGAGACCTGGACACATCCCATGCTGTTGAGCTGAGGAAACCTGGAGCCTGTCTACATCAAGGAACCGTCCCCGTGGTTGCAAACCACACTACCCACAAGGTAATGGTTGGTTGTCCATCACCTGGAGCATGGGAATCAGCCTTGCTTGGCCTGGCCAATCGGTACGTGTAAAGCTCAAGCAAAAAGCATCCTTAGATCCACAAGGAATGGACTGTTCCAGGTGGAGAAGGCAGGACGAGGGCATAGCCTGCAGCAAAGGTGGGGATGCACCAGGTGGAAGCTCTTGCTTTGATGTCTGCACAGAGCAGCACTGAACTAATGGGTGGTGCTGGGAGGCTGGAGGAGCTTTCAGGGTGCTGGAAGCAGAGGGGTTTGGGACAGGCTGCCCCGGAGCAGGTCCCCTCCAGCCCTGCACTTCCCAGAGGGACTTTAGCCCCGTTTGTCTGCAGCGAGAGGTTGGATCCTGGCTCCTCCTCTCTTTCCACCCCGGGGTTTCCTCTCTCCACAGCAGCAATTCCAAGCCCGGGAACGCGGGGAGCAGCCTCCTGAGCCCGGCTCCGTGCACCGGAGCCCTTGTGCAGCGCTGCAGCAGCCCAGAAACAGACGGCACTGAGGGGTTAAGCAGCAAAGCTGCCGGGTGAGGAAGCTGCTTCCTCCCTGTGGCTGGGGGAGGATGTGGGTGAGGCTGTTTACAGGAGGCAGAGCTGCTGGAGCAGTGCGAGGGGCTCAGCACCCATCAGCGCCCACCCCAGGGGGACCTGAGGGGCTCAGCCCGGCTCCTGCGCGGGGGGGGGGGCCATGAGCTCAGCCGGGCTCTTTGTGGGTCACTTCCCCTTTCGTGGGCCCGGTTCCCTGTTGCGGAGGGGAGGGAGGATTGGGGTTCTGTGCCCTGGGTTCTCTGGGGTGCAGATGCTGCAGCGGTGCTGGAGCCACGGGGAGCGGTTGTGGCCACCTCTCTCCTGCCTCCCCCAGCGGAAGGTGTCACCGGCACCGTACCTGCCTCAGGTAGAGCTTCAGGACGTTGCTGATATCGTGAGGGGAGGCCTGGGACAGCTCCACCAACTCCTTCCCGTTCTCAAACGCTTGGCAGAGCTTCTCCACGCGGGTCTTGACGCCGTTAACTCGGTAAATGCCCTGCAAAGGGGAGAAAAGTGGGGGGGGGAAGCGAGGGGAGATGTTTCCCTTTACGTTTGCATGGGACCGGTGAGCTTCTGCCTCCCACCCTCTCCTTTCGGGGTTGGAAATCCCTCTCAGAAGTCATTCTGGACGTTACCGCCATAGGAAAGAGGGAAGCGAGAGAAGTGAGTTTCCAAGGTCAGAGTTTGGGCCAAGTTTATCAGCTGGGACTTTCTGGGTCTCTGTCTCCTCGGAACCTGCAAAGTCTGGTGGTTTCTATGTCAAGTGAAGGGGGTTCCAAGGGAAAGCAGCTGAGAAGAAAAGGGAAGAGGGAATTTGTCACCTTGGTTTTCAGTGCCCGCTTCTCAATCTCGGTGATGCACTTCTTGATGATGAAGGGGATGCCATCGGCGCTGCTCTGAGAAGCCTTTGTGAAGTCCTGTCCAAAAAGCTGCAGCTTCCCTTGGAGCTTCTTGTGCCCGCACTGGATGGCCAAGGATTCCAGGCACTTCTTGTGGCAGGCCAGGTTGCACTGGAAAACATGGGAAAAGGCATGGAGGTGGTGACAGCACCATGGGCCGGGGGGGAGGGCAGGCACCAGGCATTGCCCAGACTGAGGAGCTCCTGGAGCACGATGGCAGAGAGGAAAATGCCTTTGTGGAGACACTGCTGGACCCCCCCCCCAAAAAAAAAAAAAGGAGGAGCATCTTCCTGAACGCAGGTTGGAGCTGGGATAAGGAAACGGATCAGGGGACCATGCGCAGGTCACGGTGAGGACACCGCGCTCCTGGGATACCTGGATACCCACCGCTTCTTCCCACTTCTCCCTGCTTTACCTCCTCACATTCTGCTCCCTGGAAGTAAACGTAGCTGTTGCACTCCCGACACTTGGAAGGGGTACGGAGCTTCCGCAGCCGATGGGTCTGCGCAGCCTTGGATAAGCCAATGTTTCGGAAAGGCCCCGTTGGAGCCGTCATCTCTGGGGTGATCCCATTGATGCCTATGAGCAGAACAAAAGGAAATGCTCCTGAGGACGCAGGGTGAGCCAAGCTGGAGCAGAATCCCAGAATGGTTTGGGTTGGAAGGGACCTTAAAGCTCCTCCAGCTCCAACCGCTGCCACGGGCAGGGACACCTTCCACTGGAAGAGTGCTCCAAGCCCCTGTGTCCAACCTGGCCTTGAACACTGCCAGGGATGGGGCAGCCACAGCTTCTCTGGGCAC
>JARCZZ010021308.1:0-35598 GCA_030323915.1 Brotogeris chrysoptera | reverse complement strand
GGGCAAAGTCCAGCAGGGGGCGGGCAAGTGCCGCAGCGGGGCGAGGTGGCGGCTGGGAGCGGGCGGGGGGAGCAGGTGTCGGTGCGAGCGCGGCCAAGCCCCGCCCCTCGCCGCACAGGCCACGCCCCTTTCCATTAACCGCGCCCCCTCCGCCGGGCGGAGCCGTGCCGCGCCCGCTCTGCTCCGCAGGGCCGAGGAGCCGCGCCGCCCAGCGCCGCCTGCCCGAGCGCCGTGCGCAGCCTCCCGGCCGCGGACTATGAAGGCAGCGTAGCTCCGATACCGCCGCGCTGGGCCCAGCCCGGCCCGGCCCGGCCTAGCGCGGCCGTGGGTAGCGTCGTGGTGGTGGTGGTGGTGGTGGGGGTCAGCCTCGAACCGGCGTCGATATGGCAGGAGGTGGCGGCGCCCCCTGCTGGGTGGGCGGGCGCCCCCCGCCGGTCCTGGTGCTGCTGGTGCTGCTGTTGACGGCGGCGGGAGAGGACCTCGATGCGGAGGTGAGAGGGGCGCGGGGAGATCCCATGGGATACCCCATTCCTGCCTGTATCCTGCCTGCACCCCTGCCTGCACCTGCGGATGACGGCGCTGCCTGCCCCATACCGCGCGGGCAGACAGCGCCGTCATTTACAGGTGCAGGCAGGGGTGCGGGCAGGGAAGGATGGAAGGAGGTTTGTCCGGGTCACCCCGGAGGCAGCGGGCAGCATCCGACAAAGGAGAGGAAGAGCTTTGTGCCGCTGTAGGGGGAAGGGGGTGAAAGGGCCTTTGATAAAAGTCAGTGCCCTGCCGCCCCGCCTGGGGATGGGGGTAAAATGATGAATGAGTTAAAAAGATTATAAAGAAAAAAAAAATCAGAATTAAAACAGTCAAGATTTAAAAAAAAAAATCAGGTTATGAGAAATAAAGCAGGATGTAGAAAATGATAATAGAAAAATAATATTAAAAAAGGGAGAGAAAGAAAAAAATAAAATCGGGGGGAAAAAAGGAAAAAATAAAATGCAAGAATTAAAAGATATTTTTATTAAAAAGAATAAATTTAAAATGAAAAATAAAGCGGGATTTAGGAAAAGAATATATTTTAAAATAATTAAAAGGGGAAAAAAGGGAAAATTTGAAAAAATCATGAAAAAAATAAAATACAAGAATTAAAAGTGATGTTTTTAAAAGACACAGGCAGGAGAAGGCAGGGGTTGTGCAGGAAGGAAGAGCCCAGATCGATCTGTCCCACATAATAGTGGGGGCTTCTGGGTTGATCTGGGGGTTCTGGCCAGTGCCAGCTGCCTTCTGCGCCCCTCCTGAGACTGGAGGATCTTCAGTATGGAGGATCTCCCGCACTATGATATGGAATAGGGTTGGGGCTCTTCCCTGTTTCCCAGCTGCTGCCTGCATGCTCTGGCTTGCCTGTGCTGCCTGCCTGGGTGCGGGCACAGATGTCCCATGTCAGGGGGATAGCTCTTGGGGGGGAATGGGTAAGGTGCTGCCCCACCGGGGTCTGGAGGAGCTGCATGTCCCCGTGTCCCCCCTGTCCCGCTCATGCTCACTCCCTGGCGCAGGCATGGCTACGGCTCTATGGGTACCTGCCGCAGCCCAGCCGGCACATGTCCACCATGCGCTCGGCTCAGACCTTCTCTGCGGCCCTCACCGAAATGCAGAAGTTCTATGGCATCACCGTCACCGGCGTCCTGGATGAGGAGACCAAGGCGTGAGTTTCTCCGTGTCCTCCTGTGCTCTGTCAGCAGGCAGCTCTGCTCCGGGCCCTTTGGCTCTTTCCCAGAGCATTGCCTGCCTCTGGAAATGTGGGTGCCGCCTCCTGTGGGAACTGGGACAGCTTTGGGGGCTGCTCCCCTGCAGCCAGGACCCCCCCTCGCTGTCCATGGCCGTGGTGGGCTCACCCTGGCTCCGTGTCCTCCTGGCAGGTGGATGAAACGTCCCCGCTGCGGGGTCCCAGACCAGTTTGGAGCGCGGATGAAGTCCAACATGCGGCGGAAGCGGTACGCGCTGACAGGGCGGCGCTGGAGCCAGGGTCATCTCACCTTCAGGTACCAAACATCTCCAGCCGGGGCTTCCCGCTCCCCCAGCCCATGGAATGCCATGGACCCCCTCCGGGAGCGAGCACTGTCCCGCACCACCCCACAGTGAGCTCTGTACCCCCAGCATCCAAAACTACACTGAGAAGCTGGGTCGGTACCACTCATATGAGGCCGTCCGCCGAGCATTCCGGGTGTGGGAGCAAGCCACGCCGCTGGTTTTCCGGGAGGTGCCCTACGAGGACATCCGGCAGAAGCGGAAGAAGGAGGCCGACATCATGGTGCTCTTCGCCTCTGGCTTCCATGGAGACAGCTCCCCCTTCGATGGCGTCGGGGGGTTTTTGGCTCACGCCTACTTTCCCGGCCCTGGCATGGGGGGGGACACACATTTTGACTTGGATGAGCCCTGGACGCTGGAGAACACGGATGTATCTGGTGAGCTGAGGGCCAAGGAGGTGGTGAAGGCAACCGAAGGAGCCTGTTTGAGGGCAGGGGGATGGATGCCCTGGCATGGGCAGGAGTGGCCGGAGAGCAGCTCCCACCAGAGTACCCTCATCGCAGGGTGCTGGGGCCAAGGACCCACCCCACACCTTGTGTCCTCCCCCTCATGTTGCTGGTGTTGCCTTTCTCTTTAGGGAACAACCTTTTCTTGGTGGCCGTGCACGAGCTCGGTCACTCGCTGGGCCTGGAGCACTCCAGCAACCCCAGCGCAATCATGGCCCCCTTCTACCAGTGGATGGACACAGAGAACTTCCAGCTGCCTGAGGATGATCTCAGGGGCATCCAGCAGCTCTACGGTGAGAAGCTGGATGGGGGTCGCCTCAGGGGTGGGATGATAGGCACGTGTGTGGAAAAGCAGAGGCAGGATTCTGCTGGTCTGCGTCACCCCAACCCTTCTTTCTCTCACCCCATCCAGGTACCACGGACGGGCACCCTCAGCCCACCAAACCTTTGCCCACCGTGACGCCCCGGCGACCTGGCAGGCCAGACCAGAGACCCCCCAGGCCTCCCCCCCCTGGGAAACCGGACCGACCCCCCAAGCCTGGCAGCCCAGACCGGCCTGACCAGTACGGCCCTGATATCTGCGATGGGAACTTCGACACGGTGGCGGTGCTGCGTGGGGAGATGTTTGTGTTCAAGGTAGCTGCCAGGACCCCCTACTGCCCCTCCTCTGGGGTGTTGGGGATCCCTGGGTGGGACAAAGCCCCCGGCAAGATGTCTGGCACTGGGGCCGGGCCCTGTGTCCTCCCCATTCTCTGCCAACACCCTGTTTCCTACCAGGGCCGGTGGTTCTGGAGAGTCCGGCACAACCGGGTGCTGGACAACTACCCCATGCCCATCGGGCACTTCTGGCGGGGCCTCCCTGGGGACATTGATGCCGCCTACGAGAGGCATGATGGGAGGTTTGTCTTCTTTAAAGGTGAGCAGGGGAGCGGGGTGGGAAGGCCGAAGTGGAGAGGGGGGGGTACCCTAGTGCTCCCCATCCCCAAGCCGCTTAGAGCTGGTTCTCTTCACCCCGTCCTGATCCGCATTCCCAGCCAGAGCTGCTGCCTGGTCCCAAAGGGTGGCCACAGGCATCGTGCTCCCATCCGTATCTCCGTGTGTACCTACAGGGCATCGCTGTCTCACTCCTCCCTCCTCCACCTCCTCCTCATACAGGTGATCGGTACTGGCTCTTCCGAGAAGCCAACCTGGAGCCCGGGTACCCACAGCCCCTGGTCACCTATGGGCAGGGCATCCCCTATGACAGCATTGACACAGCCGTGTGGTGGGAACCCACAGGCCACACCTTCTTCTTCCGCGGGGACAGGTCAGTGCCTATGGGGTCTTCCCTGCTCTGCCAGGGCCAGGCCCTGGCAGGGGTGCTCATGGTGGGCTGTCGCAGAGCCCTGTGCTTCTCCCCTGCTCACCACCGACCTCCCCAGATACTGGCGCTTCAACGAGGACACCCGCGCCGTGGATCCCGGATACCCCAAGCCCATCTCCGTCTGGGTGGGCATACCTCCCTCACCCAAGGGCGCCTTCCTCAGCCCGGATGCCTGTAAGTAGAGGAGAAGAGGGGTGGGATGGGACCAGAGGGGATGTGATCACCCCTTTGGTGGCCTGACCTCAAGAGCTGAAGGCTTGGGAGGGTGCCTGGGAATCTGCAGTGCCTTGCAGAAGGGTTTCACTGGTCCCAGAGCAAAACCTGCTGTCCTGGGAATCTGTGTGGGTGAACCTGCCCTGAACCTTCCCATTTACCCCTCATCTTCATCTTCTTCTCCCTCCCAGCCTCCACCTACTTCTACAGAGGCACAAAGTACTGGAAGTTTGATAACGAGCGGCTCAAGACGGAACCGGGTTATCCCAAATCCATCCTGCGGGACTTCATGGGCTGTCACACGGAGCTGGTCCCAGACCCCCATCCCCATTGGCCCGATGGGGACCGGCCCCCCTTCAACCCTGACGGGGATGGGCGGGCTGAAGGCAATGAGGAGGAAGAGGAGGAGGAGGAGGAGGAGGAGGAAGAGGATTATGGAGAGGGCGGCCACCAGCCGGGTAGGGACGTGGATGTGGTGGTGCAGATCGACGAGTACACACGCACCATGAGTGTGGTCATGGTGCTGGTGCTGCTGGTGCTGCTGCTCTGCATCCTCGGCCTCATCTACGTCATCGTCCAGATGCAGAGGAAGGGCACCCCGCGGATGCTCTTGTACTGCAAGCGCTCCCTGCAGGAGTGGGTCTGACCCTGCTCTTCCCCAGACCTCCCCACCACCATGGTGCTAACAACAAACCTGACCTCCCCTCCCCTTGTCCTTCCCCACGGCCTCGGTCCCACTGCCCCCTTGTTGCTTGATGCTCCTCCAGCCTCACAGAAAGGGGATGTGTCGTGTCCCCCTGCGGGTTGGGAACAGGGGATGGTTGTGGTGGGGCTGGAGACCATCCACCTGCCTGTGCCCCCGCCCCAGGCTGCGCCCCTCAGGTTGCCCCTGCCATGCTGTGGCTGTGCCGCATGGGGGGAGCAGGCTGGGGCTCCTCACACATGCTGCGAGCTGGCAGGTCTCAGCTGCCAGCACTGCGCTGGCTGGGAAGCGCGAGGGGAGGGGGGATGCCGAGCTCGCGGACGTGTTTTTTTCTTGAACCATGGGGATACAGGAATGTGCCTAAAGATGTCGTGAGGGGGGCAAGATGCCACCTTTGCAGCTCCTCTTTGGGCTCAGCTCATCCTGGGCCCTGCCAGGACACAGGGTCCTGTGGGCATGGCCGCCTTGTACGTGTATTAAATGGGTTGGGTGTGTGGAAAGCCGTGGTGCGTCCTGTGTGGGGGACAAACAGATGTGGGGGTCTTGCCTGGGACGTGGGTGCCATCGGGAGATGCGGGACAGAGGCCAGCGGTGTCCTTGCGGCAGCACCCACTCTGGGGATACCACTCCTGGGGCAGTCGGTGGAAGCAGCTCCCCCGGCAGGGAACAGAGCCGCCTTTCAGCAGCTCCCACGGCAGCAGCGGGAATGTCGCTGGAACACAGCGTGCCTTGTTCTCCCCCCAGCCGGGTGCCCCAGCCCCCCGGGTGGCCGTGGCCGTTCCCTGTGCAGCGTGCAGTGCGCGGTCCCTCCTCAAGCGGTTTCACTGGGTGCTTTGGCTCCTGGGCCCTGCAGCTGCAGAGACTGGGAATGAGCGGTGGAGTGGGAAAGATCAGACCAAGTGGGAGGTGGGGATAGGGAGTTGGCTTTAGCCAGAGGAAAATGTTGCTCAGCTTTAGTAGGATGGAAGACCAAACTGCAGAGGCCTGTGGAGGTGATGGAGATCTGCTTCCCTGGCTCTGCTGGTGCTCAGCAGGGTGGTGAGCCAGGGCCGGGGCTCTGGGGCCATGGGGCAGCTGTGGGGTGGGCCGTTGGTACGTAGGTGGTGTGGGTCTGACCCATCCTTGTGGTGACTGACCCTATGGAGGGGGTGTGTTTCCTGACGGGAATGGGTTCCAGCCACTGTTCTCTTCCCCAGGCTTCTCCAGCTTTGCCCTCAGCAGGATGGGGCCAGCACCCAGGCCTAGCCTCACCTCCCCACGCGGCCTCGTGCAAGAATCTGACATGGCTTTGCCCAGAGAAGCTGTGGCTGCCCCATCCCTGGCAGTGTTCAAGGCCGGGTTGGACGGGGCTTGCAGCAACCTGCTCTAGTGGAAGGTGTCCCTGCCCGTGGCAGGGGTTGGAACTGGATGAGCTTTAAGGTCCCTTCCAACCCAAACCAGGCTGTGATTCTGTGACCTGCTCCCCCCCCCAACCCTGGGTCTCCGGCTGCTCCTCTGCCATCCCCGCACTGCCAGCCCTTGTGCGAGAGGATCTCCCACTTCTAGGGTGAGATGAATCCTTTGTGCCCCTCTCTGTCCTTCCCCCTCCGTGATCCGGAGCTGCTGGCTCAGTGCCCGACTGAGCTGCTGCCACTTCCCAGCACTAAATTACCCTGAGCCACTCATCAACCACTAATTACTTTAAAAGGAAAGGATCAATCCCGCCTCCTGCCTGCCTTTCCCGGAGCTGCTGGCACTGGGGCCACCCCATGGCCTAGGCCACGCATCCGCTGCCCTGGCCACCATCCCTTCCCACCCTGGGCAGCAATTCCAGCCACTAGCGTGCTCCCTGGGAAACGCTTGGCTTGGCTCTGACTTGGCACACCACTGCAGCTAAGCAAGAGGCAAAATCAGGGACAGAAAAGCCCTGAAGAATTGTGGGGGAGGTCTCCGGGTCTCCACCTGGATTGTGTTCCATCAGCCTGGCTGTGCCGGTTCACATTCCTCGGCTTTTAATGCACTCCAATTCGGTTTTGACCATTCTGCCCTGATTTGTGCCATGTGGGTTAACACCACCCCCCCCCCCCAAGAGCCCTGGCATGGGGCAGCCCCACACCCAGCCTGCCCCAAACCTGGAACAAGCCAGCACTAGAAGCAGCCAGATGGCACGGAGCTGGCCACAAGGTAAAGCCAGAGGAAAGCATGGTCTGGATTTGACGCTCCCAGCCCCCTCACTGGAGCTCGGGTGCATTTCCCACGGCACATGCATTTCCCACACTAGATGCACTTCCCAAGGCAGATGCATTTCCGGCAACAGCTCTATTTCCCACGGCAGCTGTGTTTTCCCTGCCTCCTGGGGGTGCTGGGGCTCGGCAGGGTGCAGGGCTCACAGGGAAAGCCGGCCTAGGATGCCCCGGCACACGTGTGGCATCCCCTTCCTTGGGCAGCGGTTGGGAGCAATTCTCCAGGGGGGAATCGGCAGCGGCGGGAGCAGAGGCCTTGGCTGCTGTGGTTGGGTGACTGGGGACATCGCTTCCCACCCCCCTCCTGCTTTTGCCCGGATGCTGCAGCGGTGCCAGGAACTTTGGGGCCATCTGGAATCACTCATGGACAGCAGCAAGGGACCCAGCGGGAGACAGCACAGCGCTGCAACAGCCCTGGAGGCTCCCGCTTTGCCAGCAGCAGGGTCACCTCTGGCACCCACGGGTGCCGCATCCCAGAGGGCAGGGATGCACCTGCGCCAGGGCTCAGCACTTTCGGCGGCTCAGGGGCACGCGAGTCCCACTCAGCCTGGCCCTGGCAGCCCTATCAGATCCACCCCCAGCTCCCAGCTTCCCAAAAATAGGCTGCAGAAGCCCAACCTGGAAAAGACCGCTGGAAAAGAGCCAGCGGCTTCCAGGCAGAATAGGGCTGCACACACCACTGGAGCATGGGTGATGGGGTAACCAGGGCTGGTGGGGGCTCTCTCTGCCTGCTTGGTTCCATCACAGGAGAAAATGAGCTTCCTCCCGCCTTCTCCTCCTCTTCCTCTGCGAGCCAGGGCACAATCCCTGTGCGCGTCTGAGGAGAGGACCCGGAAAGCAGGGAGGAAGCCGGGCTCTGTGCAGAGGAAGAACTGGGGCTGGGCTACGCCAAGCAGAGACCGGCAGCCTCAAGGCCGGAGGAAACGCCACTGGGGATGAAGTGAAGAGCAGTGGGGCCCCGGCAGGGCTCAGACCTGCTGCCTGCGCCCGCTGCAGCACAACCGAGGTGCTGGTGCCGCCGGGCAGGAGCCGGTGTCAGCGCAGCCCCGCTGCAGGGGAACATGCCTGACACCAAGCCTGGCACACCCAGCCTGCAGCATGCGTGCTCTGCTCGTGCCAGTCACCTCCCTGTGCACCCCAGGGGCAGCCACCGGCCTCCTTCTCTTGTCCCACAGGGAGGAAAGTCATTTCTGGGGCCTCAGGGCCAGCACAGGGTGTGACAGTGGAGCAGACGCTCTGTGGGTCTGCTTCAGTAAAACACAAAATCCATCATCTTTCTAACCTCTAGCGGCTCTTGAGTCTTTCCCCATCCCATCCCAGGGCACCTCTCAGCACACAGCTGCTCCCTCAACCACATAAAACCTGGTTTGAGTGATCCTGTTTTGCAGATTGCCAGGGGAAGCTTCGCCCCTCTCCTGCAGGCTCCTCATTGTCTCTCCCTGCATGCAGAAGCTGCCGAAAGTCCCCACTATGGTCACCCCTTCTATGGGCAGCGGCCAATGGCAAAACTCAGACTCAGTATTTTCCCTTGCCTCCAGCAGTGCTTGCACCATGCAGAGGATTACCATCAACCTGGAGGTGCAGTCCCTTGACATAGATGACCACATCTGCCCCAGCCATCCATGGAGATGCAGGATGGGAGGCAGAGAGGGGCAAGGAGCAGTTGGGCTCGGATTTTTTTGATCCCTGCCTATTACCTCTGCGGTCACAGCTCTGTGTTTTGTGTCAGGATCCACTTAGTAGGAACGAGACAAAGACTGAGAGAACAGCCACAGGCAAGGACGGGAACCTGTGTCAAGGTCTGACTCTCACCCAGACTGCTCCTGCCCCCCAGCATGGAGCAAACAGATGAGAAGCTTTACAGGAAAACCCTGTGTCTGCTCCCTGCCACCCGCACAGCAGAGCCATCAGTGCCGAAGGATGCCCCAGCCTTGGTTCACCCTGCATAGTGCCCATCAGCTGCCCCAGCTTGGTCCAAGCCCTTGCCTTGCTCCAAGGTCCTGCAGCAGCCCGGATTTCAAAGGGAAGCTTTGCCTTTGATGTAGAAAGCAGGCTCCCAGCACTTAGGTCCTGATCAAAGTGCCTAAATGAAGGACCTTGCCCCCGCCAATGGAAGAGGAAGGTGAAAAGCCAGCAAAGGCAAGGAAAACTCATCTTTGGGAGGGCCCCAGGTTGAATCCAGTGCTCCCCACAAAGAAAGATTCCTTGCTCTCACGCTAGACATGACCTGCAATAAGGTCACAGGCAGGAAGGAAAGAGCGGCCACCCACAGAAAGGTGAACAAGCTGATATTTAAGACTTGTTCCTCGTAGGCTGCCTGCACCCAACCAGAACTGCCCCTCTGCTCACCCCGCACCACGCTTGGGCAGCCCCAGAGCACACAAGCAGTAGCCGCTGCGGGGCAGCCTCCCACCTCTGCACCCATGTCCTTCCTGCTTCCCCCACTCTTTCCATGGAGGAGGATGTTGTGTCCCAGTCAGGGCGAGAGCCATAACCAAAGCAGCAAGAAGCTGGGTGCTTCACAGGAGCTCTGCTCATGCTCTTTTACCCTGGGAAACGGCTGTGGACAGGATGCCTGCGACTTTCTGGCCTCTCCACCAAGCAGCATCCTTTTCTCCTGCAGGAAGAGCATCCAAATTTCACTCGCCTTCAGCAAGAGAGTTGAAAGTTTCGACGGGAGATGGCAAATAGGAGAGGAAGATTTCTTTATGAGCCACCACATAAATCAACCACCATCTGGCACTGAACGAAAGAGCCAGTATGTGATGATGGTCCACTTTGTGCAGCAAGTAAACAGGAAGGTTCAGTATTTTGTTTCCCATTAAAAAATAGACAGAGGGTCTCCATGGATGCAAGGGTTTGTGGCTGAGAGTTTACTCCAGCAAATCTGCTGGCACAGCTCCTAGAGGCTGGGCAGGAATTGGCAGTAGGGCTCATCTAATCTCTCCATGGAGGCATCCAGCTCAGGGCCCCAGAGAGCACAGCCCCTCTTAACGCATTAAGGTCACTAGCTCAGAGCAAGGCCAACTCCTCGGGGACAAGCAGCGACTCCAGCAGACCCCAGCAGGGAAGGGAAAGGCAGCAGCAGCTCCTGGCAAGTGCTTGGCCACCGACTGCCAGGAACACCCGCTCCTGAGGGAAGCCTTGTGGGAAAGGCTGCTGGGATCTAATGGATTCCCTCAGCAGCTCCCCCAGCCCCTGCAAGCTTTGCAAATGTGGCAGGAAAACCTCACCATGGGATTCATTAAGGCCAATCCTTGGCACACAGCACCATGAGATTCCACTTAATCTCAAATCCAGCCAAGCCTTGACAGATGTCAAAGAAAGACGGATGGTGCCTTCCCACGTGGGCTTCCCTGGCTTGGCTCCTTAGAACTACCATGCTATTCAGCTGCTATAAAAATTGGAAGGGTCTCCTCCAGAAAGCCTTCTGCAAGTGCAATCCAGCATCACATGGCAGCACGTCCAGGTCAAAGCCCACTATCTTTAAAGGTGCCACAAAGATAAAGCAGGGTCCATACAAAGGAGCTGCTAATTGTGAGGGTACAGACATACCAAACCTTAAAACCAGGTGGAGAGTCAGTGGTCAGGATTAAGCCCAGATATCCCACAACACGCTCTCTTCCTCCTGGGAGAGACCAGCTGTGTCTTATGGACAACAGTGACAGTGAAGTCTTCCCAAATCACTGCACAGCCCAGCACCAGGGAAGAATCAGGACCTGCCTTAGGTACCTACTCCACAGAGTAGCTGTGGGAGCCTAGTAAAGGGAGGAAAGGCACCAGCTGCTCTCAGACTCTCTGTTACTGGCTGAGGTCTGCAGCTTCCCCTCTGAAAGCCTTTCCACAACAAAGGCAGATCGGTTTGAGGCAGGGAAGGGCAGCTTCAGCACAGGAAAAGACTTCCGCTCCTGTTATGCTGCTTTGCTAAATCTCCCCTTTGATCCCTGGGGAAAGGGACAATTTGGCAGCTAGAAGACTATTGTGTGCCTCTTGCTATAAGTAGCTGCAAAAGGCTTGGATGAGAGCTGAGCTGACTTGGTTAACTACGCAGCCAGCAGAGCTGTGCCCTAATAGGCAGATTAAGACCAATTTGTCACTGCTGCGAAAACAGCTTCAAGGAGGGAGTGAAAAACCCATTTCCATGGATTAAAAGTGAACAGCATGAGTTTTTGTCATAGGTCGAGTCCCACAATTTTCAAGACAGATTCTGTCATCTCTGTGGAAACCTTATTCTTTTTCCTCTCTCTAGGTTGCGGCTGTTCATGTCTGTGCCATCCCTTGAACAGTGAAGGTGCCAATCAAAATCACATTCAGAGGCAAATTCCAACATCTGGGTTCCTAAAGAAATTCTTCAGCACTTTCTGAAGCATTAATATGTACAACCTAAAGGATCCATCAAAAGAGAAAAAAGCCGGAAGCAGACTTAAGAGTAAAATGTTTAATAACTTTCCAAGAGTGAGTATTAAAATTATATTAAGAGCACATATAAAACGAGATGGAAAACAAGGAAATTAAAAAAACATTGGTATCTTCAAGAGGGCATACTGAACCCCATAATTCCTGCTGAATCTCCTCCTTGGAGGCACAGTGGCCACTTGGAGCAACCCCTCTGTGCAACAGAAGATCAGTAACAGGCCACTTGCAGTGGTGGGGCTCAGCACTTTGGGAACAGCTAAGAAAACCCTGATTCTGTACAACCCACACCCCAAAAAGTAGTTCCAGAGCTGTTACATGGTTAACTGTGTCCTGTCCAGAAGAGGGATACCAGCTGAATCAAAGTTACCGTAGGCAAGGTGAGCTGATCTAAAACTTGGTCTCAGCAGGGCCTTCTCTTCCACCTGCTTTTGTTTTGGGACTGACCCCAAACATTTCTCACATCTCTTCCCAACGTGGTGTTATTGCTGGACAGAGGAGGGAGAAGAAAGGAGACACTTAGCAGGCTTGGCAACACCAAGACAATGCTACTGGGAGGGCCCCAAGCACTCTGCAAACACTCCTGGGAGGCTGCCACTGCCAAGAGGGCAGTGACAGGCTCCCCAAAGGGGTGACCAACCATTAACACTCCCTTCTACCTCCCACTGAGACCAGCACCCAGCATCCTCCCTCAGCTCCTTGAAATTCTGTCCAGATTTCTCTGCTAAAATCAGCATCTGCACTGGGACAAGCTGGTCCTGGCAAAGAGGGTGCTTCCTCACAATCTTCAAGACTGCTGCCAATATGCCAGGGACTCCTCTGCCATCACCAGTAGAGCACAACTTGGCCTCTCCTCCTGGTGGGAACCCACAACCTTGCCTATTCCCTTCCCTCTTAGCACCACCATCTGCACTAGGCAGGGAAGAGATGAGAGGGGAGTAAATGTGAGACACGAACAGCATCTCTCTTGGCATACAAGTGTGGAGCTGCAGCTAGCTCTGAAGAGCAGAGCTGCTGTGCTGAGTCACAGGTGAAAGCTCTGGAGAGATGCTGGGAGGCTGCCACCCTGCCCAGAGCCCCTCAGCATGAACAGGAAGGATGTGGGGAGCAGATGCACAGCTCACCCTGCTCCTAGATGGGAATGACAACATCTATGTGCTTTGGCAGGAAAGTCACTCAGTGAGGCACCCTGGCACACTGCTCACCCTGCCAGCAGTGAGGGTGCTCCTGGGCTGATGGCTAAAGCTGTAAGGGTTCAGCTGCCATAAGGAACTCTGGACTGTGGAGGCAGTGAGAGGAGGAAGAGGAATGCTAGCCTGGCCCAGCTGCTGCTCCCACCCTCCCTACACATGGCTAGCTCACCTTGGCCTTGTTCTGGACTGGCAGATACAGCTTGAATTCAGCTGGGAGCTCATCCTCCGAGTAGAGCCGGTCAGAGAAGTACACCCGTCGGATGCGACAGTTGGCATGGATCTGAAAGTCAGAACAGAGTCAGTCCGTTTTCCATGTGGTATATATCCACATCCAGGTGTGCTGTCATGCAGCAGCCTGGGTTCTGTGGTTCAGCAGATGGAGAAGAGACCTCACTGCCTCTCTCTGAATCTGACAGGGCATCAGAGAAGAAACAGTATGCCCCCTACTTTGCACAAGATGCTCTCTCCAGTGATGGAAACTGGATCAAGAGATTTGGCCAAGCTCTGGCATTTCTGCAAACTGAGATCTGCCCTAGTTGCTTAGAGAGTCCTTTGCTGTGAACCCACCTCTGCTTCTCCCCTGATACCAGGATTTGCCAGAACACTCTCAGCCTCAGCTTGCTGCATTTTTAACACTCCCTCTTCAGGGCCTCCCTAAGGTCAGGAATGAGATTGTCCAGTCTGTACTGCCTCCACGATCAGCTGGCAGCAAAGGAGTCACTCCAGTCCCCCTCACGGCTATGTGAGAGGACAGACATTTTCCAGACTGCTTGTCCATCTCAGAACTGCAGCAGTCCCATCACGCTGAGAACAGACACTCGGCACATGGGCATTCCTCAAAGTAACGCATACCACTGGTCACAGGGAACATGGATCCCTAGCATATGGAACTTCATGCCCTCAGCAGGAACAAACATTGTGTCAGCTCTGGTCCAAGGGGCTCAGTGAAGGCTCCCTACACGCTACGAAACAAACTTGACCACGGATATCTACAGCCCGTGACACCCTGGTTCTGTACCAGCCAGGCTTCTACTCATCCAGTGGCTGTCTGGATAGTAGAGCAGCACACAGCTAATTCCCAGCAGACCTTCTCCCAGCAGGATGTGCTGCACGCTGCTGGGAACTTCAGGTGGACTGCCGCTCCCACCCTAACCAACAGCCAGCAAGAGAAACAAGATGGAAATGGGTTTCTTCATCCCAATCTAGTCCAGTGAAGTGAGGCAGCACCAAGACCTCCGATGCCTCAGTCAGGCCTCTGCGTCCTTCCCACACTGCTTTGTAAAGAGTATGACTGGCAAAGGATCAGGTCAGGGCTAAGCCCAGATTCCCAACCCAGATTCCCAACCTGCAGCAAGGCAGGAACATCAACCATGGGTGTTTGTGGGCAGGATGTGCCTCTGCTCACCTGAACTCTCAGGGTCTCAATGTAGTTTGTCCCATAGGCCCGGCGTGTGAAGTCTGAGAGGTTGAACTGTATTTGGTTCCAGCCATCATCCAGCCGCATGGGCATGGTGCAGATGAAGGGCTTCACCCGGGTCGTGCTCTGGTAGTTACTTGCTCGGAAACGCCGGCGAACGTTCTTATCATCCAGCACCTGGGGTGAGGAAGTGAGGCTGCTGAACCTGGCAGCTGGACCCCCAGCTCCCCAAGACAACAGCTCTTCCAGGCTCAGGCTCTGCCCATCTCAGAGTGGTCTCTCCCCCGCCTCCATGTCACAGCAGAAGGATTTTCAACTCATAACAGACCCTTTTTCAGTAATAGCAACAATGTGCTTGAGAGCTGACTGATGACCCCATGGCAGAAGATCTGACACATCAGAAGAACATGGAACCGCTCAAGTGAATCCAGAGGAGGCCACAAAGATGCTCCAAGCGCTGGAGCAGCTCTGCTCTGATAACAGGCTGAGAGAGATGGGCTTGTTCAGCCTGGAGAACAGAAGGCTCCGAGAGACCTTAGAGCAGCTTCCAGTGCCTAAAGGTGCTACAAGAAAGCTGAAGAGGGGCTTTGGACGAGGGTCTGTAGGGACAGGACAAGAGGGAATGGCTTTAACCTGACAGAGGGGACACTGAGATGAGATCTTAGGAAGAAACTATTCTCTGTGAGGGTCTGAGGCCTTGACACAGACAGCCCAGAGAAGCCGTGGCTGCCCCATCCCTGGCAGTGTTCAAGCCCAGGATGGATGGGGCTTGGAGCAACCTGGTCTAGTGGAAGGTGTCCCTGCCCGTGGCAGGGGGTTGGAACTGGATCAGCTTTAACCCAAATTATTCCACGATACTATGACCACATGGCCAAGGAAGCAAAACTGGTCTGGAGACCACTCGCTGCCTCAATTGAGCTCCAGAGTAAGACTGCAGCCTTCTGGCACCTTCCTTGCCTATCCTTGGAGGGGCCTCCCCACTGCATGCTCCTCACCTGCACTTCAAATGTGAAGTATTTTTTCAGGTTCTTGATGATCATCACTAGGAAAGGTAGTTTGATGCCTAGGGTCTTCTTTGGGTCCGCAGGGCATGTGATGTAGGTTGTACTGAGAGGACAGAAAAACGCTTTAGGATCTCACACAGCACAAAGCACACAGCCCGAGTCCCAAGTCACTCCCTTGACCTAATGCAATCTTGGAGGGCAAGCAGAAAGAGACAAGATCTCAGCAAGAACCAGCGCTTCCTTTAATGGGAGGCAGAGCTTCAAAGGTAGCTGCGTGGAAAGCAAGATAAAAGGCTCAAAAGAATGCATTTCAAATCCCACTTTTCTCACCCAGGGCATGAACCACCTTCCTGGACAGCTTCACCTCCCCAGTTTCATGGCCATGTCAGTGCTGTTTCTTAATGCAACCTTCTCCACCCCTTGACTGAACAGGTAGAGCCCTCCAGAACACAGCAGAGGCCCTGCATGCCCTAAGAGGCTGGGAACACAGAGGTGGTGAGGCCTAGCTGTGCACGTCATGCCTGGCAAGTTCTGTATCAACACATCTAGGGAGGAAGGGAAGCACAGGCTCAGCCTGGCTGCGGGAGAGGAGCCTCCACTGCCCTTATAAGGAGCTCCCTGCTCCAATGGCCCCTGGAGAAGTCCTGGAGAGGCTGAACCCGCTGGCAGAGCTGGTGTAGCTCTCCCGGGCTGATGGAGACGAGGAGTGAAGCACCACAAGCAACTCCCCTCATACATCTGCCTTTGATCTTCCTGCTGTCACGTGGGGAGAGCAGCAGAGCAGGCCTAAGACAATAAAAGATGCAGCATGCAGAGTGCTGCTTTCTCAGCAATTGGCAGCACTGACAGTGGACTGGGATTCAAAAAAAGCCTTTCCCCCCCTGCCGAGTGATGGAAAAATAATGGGATTTTGTTTTATTATTTTTCCCTTAGCCCCACTGAGGATGGCAGAGAGCTCACCAAGCACATCCAGGGAAAGGCACTGTGGTACAGTGCCACAGAAGGGCAGCAGGCATCTGACCCCAGACCATGATTCTTCAATTTTTTGAGAAAGAGACTGAAGTAGAGTCTGAAGGAGATGTCTGCTGGGCACCACCATCTTTAGCTCTGTTCCAGGGCCAAGCCCCCAGGGCACATTAGGGCAGAATAAGATGCCTTCTCCTACCTGACGTTAGTTCCTTCGATCTCCAGCACCAAGGACTGAATGTCATTGTCGGTGATACGCTTGATGTGGCCATTGCGCACCTGGAAGAAAGCAGGGCAGACAGCACAGGCTTCCTTTACTTGAGAGGAAAGCAAGACATACCCAGAGCTCCACTGAGAGAGGGAAACACCCCAGGAGCATCCATCTATGTTCACTTGGCTCCCATTGTTTTGGTCATCACTGTTTCCAAGGCTTTGCTCACTGCCTCAGAGTGCCAGGACTCCAAACAAGAGTTTAGGTCCCAGCTTGCTGCATGGACACCAAGTGCAAGACCTTGGTCTATCCAGACAAACTACAGTGAACACCACTGACTCCAGCCTCATGTTAGAGGCCCAAATAAACAAGCATTAAAGTGTCAGAGGAAGGTCAAACTAGAATGGGATAAGGGGAGAAATAAGTAAAAGCAATACAGAAGCAAAGGGAGAAATCAGAAGCCATGGGTCACCAAGGGGGTCTTGGTCCATACTGCTGGCATGGCTGGCTGCCTCTGTGGAAGAGCAGGACCAGATGAAAACCTGGCCGGAATCCTTCACAGTTCTAGCACACATAAGTGCAGAAGCATCGTCTGCTCTGCTGAGGGGCAGAGGCATTTGGCTACTTGGGATGCAGCCAGTTGCCTACAAAGCTCAGGGAGGCCAGGGCCAACACAAATTCATTTTTCTCCACAAGCAATGTGGCTGAATCCCAGGGGCTGAGGATTTATTGGTTTAATGATAATAAGCACTTCCCCTCAAATTTATCTCCATTTAAAAGCACTTTTGCTAATTAAGCCCTCTGCTCTTCCCCAGTGCTAGATCAGCAAATGGCAATGCTCCTTCCGGCTCCATGAATTAATTTCTGCAGTACCTATCTCCACAGCTAATCCACAGGATGCATTAAGCCTCAAATGGGATGGCTCGAGTGATAAGCTACAAAACGATTTAAAGGTTTAGCAATTCATCTTCACATTTCAGTTCTTCAGAGGGACGTACGGGGTGACACTGTATACATCTGCTTGAAGAAAGAGATAAGCCCTGTGAGCAGCCCACCCCCCAGCCTGTCTCTACATGTGCTGCCACTAAGGATGAGAGTCAGCTCAGCATGCCAGGCTGCTCTTAATACTGCCTCAAGCCCAACAGATACTTCCAGAAAACATTAAGCTCACAGGATCCTTACAGGATAACCAGATCCCTCCTTTGTAACAAAAGGAACCCCCACGGATTTAAAGGTCCATTGAGGAGAATACACCACCCACTCCCCCCACCCCATGCTGGGCTGCATCCTGAGTGAGCAGCAGGTGACGGAGGGGATTCTGCCTCTCTGCTCCTCTCTGGGGAGATCCCCTCCTGCAGTCCTGCATCCAGCTCACAGAGGGACATGGAACTGCTGGAGCAAGTCCAGAGACCACAGAGACGCTGCGAGGCCTAGAGCAGGCTGAGAGAGCTGGGCTGGTTCAGCCTAGAGAAGGGAAGGCTCCGGGAGACCTTAGAGCAGCTCCAGTGACTAAAGAGGCTACAAGAAACCCGGAGAGGGGCTTTGGACAAGGGCCTGTAGGGACAGGAGAAGGGGGAATGGCTTTAACCTGACAGAGGGGAGACTAAGACAAGCTCTTAGGCAGAAGTTCTTCCCTGTGAGGGTGGTGAGGTGGTTGTCCAGAGAAGCTGTGGCTGCCCCATCCCTGGCAGTGTTCAAGGCCAGGTCGGACGGGGCTTGGAGCAATCTGGTCTAGTGGAAGGTGTCCCTGCCCATGGCAGGGGTTGGAACTGGATGAGCTTTAAGGTCCTTTCCAACCCAAACCAGGCTGTGATTCTGTGATCATGTGAAATGCCCCAGCTCAGCCCCTTGGCTTGCTCTGGAGCCCAGGTCTGTGACACAGGCTGAGCTAACCTCCTGCCTGCCACAGAAACCACCTCCCTGACAGAGGAGACATTTGGTCACAGCCAGAGGAGCACTTATCGTCCTCCTCCAGCCCTGGCATCCCTTCTCAGTGAGCTCTCACGGCAAAATAGGATCACCAGCTCCATCAGGCAGAGCTGCCGGCTCTGTGCAGCACAGGGTGTGAGGGACAGTCATGATATGCAGAGTGACCACTCAAGCAAGAGCTCTTGGTCTTCAGGGGCTTCCTCCTACCTCATGGAAACTCAGACAGAAAAGATTGCAGAAAAATTTATAAGTCTAAATGAAACATTCCACATTTCTACTTGGCCAATATTCTCTAGCCATCCTAGGCCTAAGAAGCTGGATTTCTGAAGCTGGAAAAAAGGGTAACAGACTTCACAGAAAATAAAAGTGCTTCAAATGCCTAATAGCCTCTGAATCAGGATAACTGGGAAGTTACCCACTGTCTAAAGACAAACCGGAAAAGCAATTTTTGCAGACACAGAGCTCAAATCTTGCAAAGTCTGAAGAGCGCAGCAGCTTCACACATTTGTGTCGGAACACACACATTTCTTGTGGCTGCCGTTGCTGCTAGCAACACACATCACATATAACAAAGGCCAGAGGAACAGCAGCGAGGAGCAATTCCCCCCAGGCCCAGCCACCCACAGCAGTGGACTGGACACCACAGTCCAAGGCCGACCTCTGGAGGCTCACTTCTGCATAGTTGCCAGCAACCCCCGTTAAAAGGACTGCAGAATACCAGACTGGTTTGGGTTAGAAGAGACCTTAAAGCTCACCCAGTTCCAACCCCCTGTCATGGGCAGGGACACCTTCCACTAGAGCAGGCCGCTCCAAGCCACATCCAAGCTGGCCTTGAACACTGCCAGGGATGGGGAAGCCACAGCTCCTCTGGGCAACCTATGCCAGGGCCTCAGCACCCTCACAGGGAAGAACTCCTTCCTAAGGGCTCATCTCAATCTTCCCTCTGTCAGGTTAAAGCCATTCCCCCTTGTCCTGTCCCTACAGGCCTTCATCAAAACGCCTCTCTCCGGGTTTGTTGTAGCCCCCTTAGGCACTGGACCTGCACTAAGGTCTCCCCTTAAGGAGCCTTCTCTTCCCCAGGCTGAACAAGCCCAGTTCTCTCAGCCTGTCTCCAGAGCAGAGCTGCTCCAGCCCTTGCAGCCTCTCCATGGGCTCCTCTGGACTCGCTCCAACAGCTCCACATCCCTCTTCTGTTGTTGCCCCAGAAATGGACACAGAACTGCAGGGGGGGGTATCTCCCCAGAGCACAGCAGAGGAGCAGAATCCCCTCCCTTGACCTGCTGCTCAACCTCTGGGAATGCAGCCCAGCACATGGGGGTGGTTCTGGGCTCAAGCACACTCTGAAGCTGGGTCATGGGGAGCTTCTTATCTTCCAACACCCCAAGTCCTTCTCAGGGCTGCTCCATCCATTGTATGCTCAGCCTGTGTTTGTGCCAGCAACAGCAAGCTGAAACAGGGCCAGTGCCATCACCCAGACTACTGTAGGCGTGGGTACAGCCCTTCTCTCAGGACAGGCCAGCACTTCTTAAAGGCAGTGTTGCGCCCAGAATAGGCACGAGGCTCTTTGTGCCAACCTTTGTCCCCCAGGAAGGGAGAGGGGGCTCTGCTGTAGCACTTTATGCACGCAGGTTTGGGAAGGTGGGAGCAGCATGGGCTGGTGTTTTCATGATGCAGAGATCTGAGGCAGCCCAGACAAAAATGCTGTGTGAAAGAACTACAGAGTCAGAGGAAGGCTGCAAGAGAGATCCTGCCACAGTGTTTCAGGGGCTTGATCCTGGCCATGCTCATCAGGGAAATTGCTATCTGCATCCTGGTGATGTTTGACATTCATCCATTGAATGCTAGCTGACCCTGAATTCTCCCCACAGCATTTGAAATTGCTCATGATACCACACATCAAAATGCCAGCAGAAGGAACATGGAGAAATCAGCAGAAGGATCAATGGGATTGACAAGCTCCATCCAACTGTTCCCATCTGCCCTGCAGAAAAGAGTCAGCAAGTCCCCTGGAGACTAGTCAGTGTCTTTCCAAGCACTGTGGAGGGGACCATGGTGACAAGACGTGGAAGGAATTAACAGAGGGCTCAGAACAACACAGTGCTGAAAGGCCAACTGCAACCACCTTGCACACAGGTCTCCGTAACAGACACTGAAGGCAGGACAAGAGAGCACAGCCCAGCAGCTACTGGCTCGCTGCAGATAAGGCTGGAGGAGGAACCTCTGCCTGCAGAGAGACTGGGACAGTCATCACACTATTCCCAAGGCCTGGACACTTCAGTCCTGACAGAGTCTCCTGGGACAGCATCCCTCCTGATACTGCAAACACACCGAGGGTGTCAGAACAGGAATGCCCAAGCTATTACCAACCTACCATCCCAACTCCTTTAATTGGAAAAGTGAGGTAAAAGAGCAAGCCATGATGATATCCACAGGCAAAGTCATCAAAAAGCCTGCTCTGGTTTCACACCACACCTTTGTGAGCACGGCAGTCCTCACAACAAGCTTGCCTAAGCTGACTGTGCTTCATCAGGGCATGAGTGAGGAAGACCACTCACACACTGCCCTGCTGCTTACCACACACAAGGCTGCTACCACCAGGCAATGCCAGGGGAGCCCAGCCACATGAAAGCCCTACAGCAGGCAATGGAAACAGCCTGCACACCCAGCTGCTGCTCTTGAGGACCTTTCTGACTGTCTTTTTGACCAACTCGGCGACTACTGCACCAGAGCAGACTGCTGCTCATGTCCGCCCTGCAAGCAGAGCTCCTGCTGGCAGCCCCACCAGCGGCACATCGCAGCCATGTCACCCTGCGCAGCACAATTCATTTTGGAAGGTACCTCAGGAAGGTACCCAGATTGCTCGTGGCTTCATCCAGTCTGGAAGCACACTACATTCCCTTGCCTCAGAGTTTTTAATGCATCCCATCCTCACACCACCCAAATAAGCCGCTGGCACTCTTTTAAAGTCACCAATATTAGTGCGAAAGCCCTACCGCATGCACATGCACCCAGCCACGCTATGACAGGCAGCCCAGTTCTTTACAGAGCCGCACGGGCACCCTACTGATGGGAAATGGGGTGGGCCTGCACTGCCTGTCCTCCATTCCATGACCTGTAAATGCTCCCATGAGCCCACCGAGGTCAAACAACATGGCTGACTGCTGAACTGCCTCAAAAGCCTTCACTCCTGCTGAAATCACAAGAAATTCAGGTTAGATTCAAGCACAGGTAACTGAACACAACTCAATCTCAGAGAGGAAAGCCTGCTCTCAGAGGGTGCAAGAAGCACTTCGCAGAATCCCTTTCAGGCAGCAACACAACCATGGGTGGTTTGTGAAGGGGAGGAAGCAACAGGTCTCGGCACCTCCAAACCTCCTGATCAGGGCTCCCAAATGTGAGATATCCCAGGGAAGGCAGGGGACCCTCAACAGAATCCCTTCAGAACCAGACAGGGAAAAAAAAACAAATAGCTGAAACACTCATGACTTCTCATACACCCTAAAAGCCACCATGCAGCCCACCTCTGAATGCCTTTAGCAAGTCAGTTTAAAGTGTGTCAAGCAGGAGAGCAGAGCCCCATGGCAGTTACGTCCAGCTTCCTAGAGAAGCCATTGCATAGAATCATACAACAGTTGGGGCTGGAAGATGGTCAGGGTTAGGGTTTAGGGTTAATGTTTAGGGTTAGGGTTTAGGGGTCAGGAGTATAAGCCAGGGGTCAGTCCATCATCTAGTCCAACCCCCTGCAACACGCAAGTTCATCTTCATCTAGATCAGGCTGATATGAACCACATCCAGCCTGGTCTTGAATATCCCCAGCGGTGGTGCATCCACCAGCTCTCTGGGCAACGTGGGCCAGGGCCTCATCACCCTCAATGTAAAGAATCTCTTCCTCACATCCAGCCTGAATCCACTCTTTCAGTTTAAAACCATCACCCCTCATCCTGTCACACAGGCCCTGCTAAAGAGTCTCACCCCATCTTCCCTACAGGCCCCTTTTAAGAACTGAAAGGCTGCAGCAAGGTCTCCCCAGAGCCTTCTCCAGGCTGCACAAGCCCAACTCTCTCAGCCTGTCTCCAGAGCAGAACTGCTCCAGCTCTCTCCGGTTGGTTTTCTGCTGCCTATTCCCAGCACTGTATGCCACAGTTTTAGCCTCTATCAGGGCTGCAGATCCTGACCACGGCCTGGCTGCTGCCCTGGCAGCGCTCCGCTCAACAGCAGAACAGAAGCCTCCGTGCCGCGGACACATTCTCCTCCATAACAAACAGCCCGGGGGGTGCCGATCACCTCGCACTGGCGGCTCGGGCACCGGCGGCAACCCGAGCGCGGCCCCACCGGCTGCAGCGCCAGGCCCGCCCCGGGAGGCTGCTCCCGCGGCCCCGCCTCACCTTCTTGTCCCAGATCTGGAGCGGCTTGCTGCCGATGCTGTACAATACCGAGAGGAACCCGCTCTGGAACGTGTTCTTGAACATGGCAGAACGGCACAACCCGCCTCTCCAGCCTTCAGTAGGTCACACTCAGCGCCGTCACCGCAGATCCCTCCGCTCCCCGGGGCCGCACCTCTCACTCACAGCACCGCCGTCACCACGGAACTACTATCGATAGGACGCTCTATTGCTGCTGCCGCCGCCGGGTCTACTTCCGCTGAGGGACCGGGGTTTGTGGCAGCGCGGTGCCACGGCAACGGCGGCGGGCGGGGTGCGGTCGCGGCAGTCCGCCGTGCGAGGAGGCCGCGGCTTAGGGGCGAAGCGGTACCGGCTGGACGGTCGCGGGTCGCTGGGCCCAGAGCCCGGCACCGGCTTTGAACAGCGGACAGCACGGCCCTGCCGAGGGCACGGCCCCGCCGAGGGCTGGGCAGCCACCCGGGCGGGAGCGCGCAGGCACCGTGCAGGCACCGCTCCGACCCGACCCTCATGCGCTCTGCCAAGGGCAGCCCCGTTGGAGGTCTCTCAGCTGTAGCTGTGGGAGCGGCTAGTGGTGCATCCACTGAGCCCGTGGGTCACGGGTGCGTTTTGTCCCTGCCCGTGGAAGGAGTTGGAGCGGCAAGAGTTTTAAGGTTTCTCCCAATCCAGTCTGGGATTCTGTGGCTTTTAAAACATCCCGGTTCTCCCCCTGCAGTTCACAGCTATCAGACAGAAGGTGACGCACTGGTTTTCTATTCCCAGCGCTACACTTGCTCCTGGAGTGTTTCTCAGTTCCAGCTCTCCTGGTCTCTCCCCGGAGCATCCGTTTCTCTCCGTGCTGGTTTTACAGGACTGGAGCATCCAGATGGTGTTTGCTCCACTTTGCTGCTTCCTTTATCCCCAGTCTTGCTCCCAAACTTCACTTGACCAGCAGGTGCCCTCCATCCATCCATCCATCCATCCATCCATCCATCCATCCATCCATCCACATCCATCCATCCATCCATCCATTCATCCATCCATCCATCCCTCCCTCCCTCTATCCATCCATCCACATCCATCCATCCATCCATCCATCCATCCATCCATCCATCCATCCATCCATCCATCCATCCATCCACTCACTCTTGGAGCAGCAAATGCACATCAGCAGGTACACATGCCTGTTGGAAGTCCTGTGTGACCGCTACTGCCAGCAGCTCCATTACAACATGAGTGACACATGCTCATGGCTTAGCCCTGTGCCTGTGGATCTGCAGTTTCAGGTAGCAGTACCACAGTGTGAGTAGCAGAAAGTAACTCCTGGCACTCCCAAGCTGTTTCCTTTCTTGGGTCTTCCACACCATGGCCAGACCCTTTCATGTAGTTCTGTGGCCAAGAGAACATAAACACCTTTGGTGGGAGTGGGAGGGAAGGATGCTTCAGTCACACAACAGCAGTGTCACGTCCCATTCTTTGCTGAGCCATTTCCCACCCTTCTGGTGCCATGCGGCTGGAGCTGGCTTGCAGCCCTGTGCTCTGAGTGGCACTAATGGGCGCACCAATGCCAAAAGCTGCTGCCTCGTTAGGTCAGAAACCTCTGGGATGTCTGGGAATCTGCCTTTTCCAGAGGAGCATCCTGCTCATTGGCTGGCACATGCCTCATGCTTACTAGCATGGTGGCATTTCCTCAGAGAGCATTTCAGAACTGCGCTGCACCCCCAGATCATGAGCAGCAGGTTGAGGGAGGGGATTCTGCTCCTCTGCTCCTCTCTGGGGAGACCCCCCCCCCTTCAGTCCTGCGTCCAGCTCTGGGTCAGCAACACGAGAGGAACGTGGAGCTGTTGGAGCGAGTCCAGAGGAGGCCACGGAGATGCTGCGAGGGCTGAAGCAGCTCTGCTCTGGAGGCTGAGAGAGATGGGCTGGTTCAGCCTGGAGAACAGAAGCCTCCTTAAAGGGAGGCCTTAGAGCAGCTCCAGTGTCTAAAGGGGCTACAAGAAAGCTGCAGAGGGGCTTTGGACAAGGGCCTGTAGGGACAGGAGAAGGGGGAATGGCTTTAACCTGACAGAGGGGAGATTGAGATGAGATCTTAGGAAGGAGTTCTTCCCTGTGAGGATGCTGATGCCCTGGCACAGGTTGCCCACAGAAGCTGCGTCTGCCCCATCCCTGGCAGTGTTCAAGGCCAGGTTGGATGGGGCTTGGTGCAACCTGGTCTAGTGGAAAGTATCCCTGCCTGTGGCAGGGGATTGAAACTGGACTTTAAGGTCCTTTCCAACCCAAACTAGGCCAGGGTACTGTGGTTCTGTCTGTGGATGTAATGCATGACGACGGTGTTTGCAAATTCCCACCTGCACCACTGACAGGCTTTTTGGAAGGACTCACACTTCCAGGGCTGGGTGCAATCAGTACCAAGTGATTCTGTACCAGCAGGTGCACATGGCTTCTCTCACCCAAGCTCCCTTCCTTGGGACCAGCAGCAAGGATCTCTGCCAGGCACGCCCCAGAAGTACCGTTAGCCTGGGCAGCTTCAGGATAAGGGAAAACTGTAGGGAAAAGCACACAGGCAGTGAAGGAATGGGGTAGTGGAAATGACCACAGATAGTCATACAGAGTCCAGTTGGAGGTTTTTAGACCAGAGTTTGAAGTGTCCAGTTAACACCTAAGAACAAAGCACAGCTCGGACAAACAGCAGAATCGCAGCCAGGCTCTCCCGGAGCTGCCATTGAAGCACCGTGTCTGTGAGGGGGCTCCTGCGATGCAGAGGCCCACGGGCAGGAGCTCCAGACTCAGTGCTTTGCAGTGATGGTCTTATGAAGGAGAAGGGGAGTCTCAGTTCAAGAAAGAGGAAGAGATGGGAGCTACTGCAGTGCAAACACAGCCATGTCCAAGCTCCATAGGCTGAGTAAAGCAGGCACCAGCATTAGCACTCAGGCACCTCCAGAAGAGCGTGGGGGCCTTATGAGTGACACCCAAAAGGTGGCAAGAGGCTCCTTTGCCCATGGTGATCTCGCGTACAACTAGTTCCGCCTGCTCTTCTCAGCCAACTTGTCCTAGCAGGTCCCAGCATTCCCGTGTGGCTGGTCCTGCCCCACAACTCTCTCCCCACTGAATGCTACTCCTCATGCTTCTTTAAAAACTTTTATTCCACAATATAGAATTCTTTTAATTATAATCTAGGGGCATGTCCATCGTGACACTATAGCCCTGCCACCTCTGGGCCCTGGCAGGGACAGGCGTGAGCTGGCTGACCATCGTCTACCAGAGGTTTAGGGGAACAGCCAGAATGGAGAAACAATCAACCGACAACTGCTTTGCACACCCTTCATTCACATATCCACATTTTCTGGGTCAGAACAGCTCAACAAGGAACCAGAGGCACAAGAACCACTCACACTGCAAGGAAGGGCTGTGATCAGATGTCGGTGGCAGCTCTCAGCCCTGCCCACACCACACGGTTGGCTTGCCATCACTCTACACATGCTGACAGCACCTTTGGTTTGGTTCTCATTCTGCTATGGAAAATTGGGAGCAACAGCAGCGGAACAGGAGAGGTTAGAGAAGTGTGAGCATCCAGAGCACTGCCACTCGACATAGCTCCTCTTGCACCAGGGGACAAGGAGATGGCTGGGCACTGTGCCCCATGTCCTGCTACCCGGCCACCCTCTGCATGTCCCTCACAGGATCCTCAGCTGCTATGTAAGGGATGGAAGGGGAGAGAAGGCAGGGCCCAACAAGGTGACGGGAGACATGGCCCAGCAAAGTGGCACTTTCATTGGCAACCAGTCACCTTTTTCTCTCCAACTTCCCGAGTTGTCTCCATCCACTGCTGCGACCATCTGCTCTAGTCCCACTAAAAGCTCCCATTGTGCCATAGCACAATTGCAACTGGCACAGACAAGATGGGGAAGTTGCTTTCTGCATCTCTCCCACCAGTTCTCAGTGCCTGCTGTGGGTCTGGTTTTGAGCCTTTCCTCCTACCAGGCATTTGGCCAAACCTGTGCTCTACCAGTTGAAAAGCCAGGCCAGGACTCTCCCAACTTTCTCCAGGAGAAAGCATATGAAGACACACGTTTCCCAGTCTCCTGAGGACATGACACGATCTGCTCCAGTTCCTGGCTGTCCTACAGGCAGGATGACACTCTGCTGAAGTCCAGAGGAGAAGAGTTTCCTGCCCCAAGTGCTGGGTGTGGAAAGGAGCTGGCCTGAGCTCCAGGCAAGTGTCCACACTGCCCTTGGGGTCAGGAGACCCCACAACCCTCCTTAGCCCCAGGCTATGCCTGCTCAGCTCCTGTGTCTCCCTCCAGGATGTATCTGTTGCAGCTCATCCTACTCTAGAGCTAAAGTAGGATGTGAGGATATAAAGAACAGGTTGATCCAGCCTCTCTGGTTACTGCAACCAGGGAAAGCCATTTACCCATTCCACTGCCTGGGAAGAGCATCCTTCTTCCTCTGCTTGAGGGCACTGGGGAAGATTTGCTGACTAAGGTTTGCAGAACTGAGACTTCCTGAAGCACCACAGTAAAACGCCCATCAGGTTTGTCACTGTCAAGCACTTGCATAAAATAATGATCTCGTGTGTTGGCCCTCTCTGGAAGCTGGGAATGCCAACACTAAAGAGCTGGAAAACAAGCAGGCTCCTCCCACAACAACTTGGACAGGAGATGAGAAACACCTAATCCTCCCTCTCCTCAATGGAGCAATCCAATACATGTTTTAAATCAGTTCAGAAATTGATGTTAAAACCCCAAACCAACCCTGCTGGCATTAGCACAGCTTAAGGGCACCCCCACGCCCTCAGGCCAGGCAGCCTGTAAGGGGGGCAGATGGAAGGACAGGGCCGGAAACACCAAAGCCTCCAGCAGTATCTGCAGAGTTCACATAGGTGAGGGCCCTGTGGGGTGGCAGCACTAGAGCCGCTCCTCAGCCCAGATGCTGACAGCTAAGTCCCTGCACTGCCCACAGGCTGGATGGGAGGAAAGAAGAGCTCCTTCTGGCTCAGCACATCCTCAGGAAGAGCCATCCACCCAGAGAGAAGACAAGTGTGAGGGTCCACACATGGAGAGACCCCAGCTTCTAGCCATGTGTCAGCTCTAGAGAGACCAAGACCCACACCTCAGGCACCAGCTGCTTGAACCCAATGTGTCAAAGAGCTGACCCCAAACCCTTGCATCTCCTCTGCATCACTGTGCAAAGAGAGACAACCTGAGAGCACAAAGAACTGCAACCAAAGACTAACTGACCCCAAAATACTCAGACAAGACAGGCTGGAAGAGCCAACTGGCCCTCCTCAAGCAGGCCACGCCTTCAGCTCTCACTCCTTCTGGCTATCCCATACATAGGACACTGCAGACGTTCAGACATGTAGATATTTATTGGTTTCAGTGAATTATACAAATGGATTGACCTGCTATTGATGCCAATAGAACTTTATTGGAATATGGAATGTAAACAGATGTTTCAAATAGAAACATTGCAACCTTATAAAAAAATCAACTCTTTCAACAATGCCGCAGAAGGAAATTCTGTGTTTAGGTGCTGGTGGGAAAACACTATCTCCAGCTTCTAGGTTTGAGTGTCACCAGAACCACTTGATGAGTCACACACAGAACAAGTAGAGGAGGCAACTGTGAACTGTGGGGCTATAAAGCCATCGAGGGATCTGATGAAAGAACCCACAAGATGAATCCCCCACCCCCCGCACAGGATTGGCACCCCAGAATTCAACAAATGGCTGGCTTGGTTAAAACAGGTGGTGGGATCCCAAGTCCTGGATCAGTAGCTGCACAAGCCCCTCCCCAACAGACCACACTGCTGCTTGCTGATCCTTCCCCCTCCCTGTGCTCTCCTCCCTGGCTTTCTCTCCACTCATCCATCCTGCGGTGTTGGATTGAACTGATCCAGAGCTGCGCTTTGGCAGAAGCCTGTGCCTGGCACAAATTCTCATGGGAGCCACATCATGAGGTACGTGCTTGCACACCTAGCACAGAGAAATCTTAAAACACTGACTTTCCTGAGCTCGGTGGGGAAGTCTGGGCAGTCCCTCCCCTCTCCTGCCTCAAGAGCAGCCCTCACATTCAAGTTTCCAAAGCGGGTCCATTGCGTTTCTTCTCAGAGAGAGCCTTTTTCAAACATACCTGGAGGGGGGATCTCAACTCTCCCTAACAATTCAGATCAGTGCCTTCATTCTAATGCTCCAAACCAATCCTGAGATGCTGCAGGGTTTGTGGGGCTGGGTTTTGTTGAAGCTCCCCCCCCGCTGCCCCAGTATTCACAAGTGAAACTGGAATTCAAGGACCAAATTCAAGCCCAGAGTGAGCAGTAGGACTTGGACCTCCAAACAAGAGTTGCACCTGCTGACCCCAAGCCTGAATTTGGTTCATCCAGTCTACAAGTCAGAAAGGCATGTTGAGAAAGAGGCATGCTAAGGGCTGATGGTGGAACGACCAATTTGTCCACACCAGCACGGTAGGGAAGGCTAGACTGAGAAGGAGGAGAAGGATCCATACAGATGTGAATCAGAATCAGTTGTGTTGAGCCCTGGGGATATCACTACATGTTTAGCTCTTGAAAGACCATCTGCCCAGGGCTTTGGTACCACAAGGTTAGAGTTACATTAGCCACAACCACCAGAGAGGAACTGAGGCTTATGACACCCCCCCCCCCCAAGGTTAGATTTCTGCCAAGTATAAAGGGGAGAAGAAGGAGGGAGGGTCCTTGGTTCTTTTCCCTTCACCGTGTGACTGAAAGTTTTGCTTTTATTTGTAAACATCTTGAATTACCCGTCGTTTTCCAGACTTCATCGTGCTGTTGTCAGGCCACTGGAGAGCACAGCGTTTTCTGAGCTGGGCTGGGACTGCTCCTTCACCACTGGATCTGCAGATCAGGGCCAGGCAGGAAGGGGAAACAGCATTTAATAAAGCGGAAGCTCCACCCTGGCAAACCCTTCCAGAGAAACTGCCCTCAAAACCCACAGAGCTGCCAAGGCTTTCACAGAGCAGGGAGCTGGAATTTGCTCCACAGAGAGGTCTCCCCTCTCCATCCCAGCTTCTCCACACTCACAGAAATAGGGGTGCTCCATCGCCTCCTTGGCAGTCAGCCTCTGTTGATGGTCATATCTCAGGAGCTTGTCCAGGAGGTCTAAAACTTCAGGGCTGACCAGGTGTCTGTTCTCACTGTGGATGAAGTTCTCCCAGCGCTTCCGGGAATGCCTGCAAAGGGACCAGCAGTCACTGCCCAGCTCCCACCAGCACAGCCCTGCTGCCACTATTCACCTGTGAGAACACACTGCTGCAGCTCTTCCCTGCACAAGCAAGCACATGCCAATGGGGAAGAACCCTCTTCTTTAGGTACACCATCGTGCGGATGTCCTACATCTGGGAAAGGCCCAATATTGCACGTTCCATTCTGTCTACAGGGCCTAAACAGCATACAGCAGGCAGGGTGACACCACTGCAACCAGAAGTGTTCTGCTTGCCAGCCAGCTGTCCTTGCTATGCTATACCCACCTCTTGTCCTCTTCAGAAACCTCAGGTGGGAGATGTTTAGCCCCTCAGCCTGCACTCAACCCCAGTGTCTACATCTCCACTTCTAGTATGTCAACGAGCAGGAGAAGGGAGTAACAGGGAATGGCTTGTGGATCATGGGAGAGGCAAAAGCAAAAAATCTGCATTTCAGTGACCTTCTAAGATGACATAAGCAGCCAGAGGCCTGCAGGCAGCACTGTGACCCTGAAGATCAAAACAGGCTTTTGCTGAGAGTCCTTCAAGGGGATGGACATCAGTTTATTTCTCTCGGTGTTACAAAGGAAAAAAGCAGTATTTCACTTCTCCACTTACTGGCCCAGGATATCATTGAAGTGTGGGTCCAGTTCTATGTGGTACTTCTTGAGATACCCATACAGCTCATCTGTGCCCAGGACCTTTGCAATCCGAACCAGCTGGAACAAAAGATATGGTGAGAGGGAACAGCACAGGCCACCACTCTTTTGCAGAGGCAGAGCCACCCAAATCTAAGGAGCTCTCCCTCTGGAAACATCCCAGCTGGAAGGAATATCTCCCTTGAATCTTGTTTTTTCCAACATGTGCAGAAAACAAGTCTCCTACAGAAACCAGTGAAGCATAATCCCACATAGCTTAACTAAGCACGTAGCAAGATCCTCCCAGCCTGGTGGTCTGATCCCCAGAACCTCCCCACTGTACACACAGAAATGAGGTGCTGACAAACATTTCATGAAGTAAGCCAGGTAGCAAAGTCCTTACTTGGTCATAATTGTCCTGGCCATGGAAGAAAGGCTCCTTTCGGAAGATCATGCTTGCCAGCATACAACCTAAACTCCACAAGTCTAAGCTGTAGTCATACATCTGAGGGGAAAAAAGAAGCTGTGAGAAGAGGCATGCTCATAACCCAGGTCCCCAGCTGCACAGACAACCTCAGCCTTTCCGTTTCACAGCCAGCCCCTTTCCAACCCAGACAATGCCCTGGCAGGCACAACCAGACACCACAAAGGTGGTCAAAGTGCAGCCACAAGTGGTATCACTGGCTAGCAAGTAGAAGGCAGACTCTTACTTGGTAGTCCACAAGAAGCTCTGGTCCTTTGAAGTACCTAGAGGCCACACGGACATTGTATTCCTGAGCTGGGTGGTAGAATTCGGCCAAACCCCAGTCTATGAGCCGCAGCTGAACAAGCAATAGAGAGACACAGAGTCAGGAGTCCCAGGACGAGCCAGTTAGGTGAAGCCACGCTGGCCAACCCTCTTAACACTGTGATCTCGCGTGAAGCCCCAGATGCAGGCAGGTGCTCTGAGGACAGAAAATTTCTCAGCAGAGCTCTGATGAGGCTCTTCCCCCTCTCACCAGCTGCTGGGGCAAAGCCCAGGTTTGAGGACTCCTCTGACAGAGTCCAAGCACACTGGTACTGCTGGGCATCTGGGTCCTCACCAGCAGGCAGCGGACAGGGAGCGGGCAAAAGCCATGTCTTATCTTGCTGTTTAGAGGGGCTGGCCCAAAGGCAGTGCTGATCCTAACGAGGGGTTGAAAGCAAGAAACAAGGTAGGAGGGGGGCCCACCAAGCCAGACCATATCCTTCAAATTACTGAAGGACAACAGGTCTAGTAAGAGATGCACCCATCATAAACCTCACCTTGCTTGTACCACTGTACTACAGAAGGAACTTATGTCCCCTAGGGAAAAACATTCACACTGATTTCAGACAAGGCCACCTTCATTCTGCCCAGGGTCTCTGCAGCCTCCCCAGGTGGAGACTGATGGCTCAGACCTGCTCCTCTCAGCAAAGAGAGGAGCTTGTGTGTGTGTGTGCTTGGCTGGGGTGATGAACAACCTCCAAGCCATGGACTCCCACTGTGGTGCTCTCTGGGGGACTCTGGCGACCTCCTTCTGCAAACAGTGGAGGGGAGGCAGTAAAGAAAGGTTACAGGGGTTAAGTCCAGGTGGCCAGGCTATGGGTACAGAGGTGGCAGAGTTTCCAGCTATGGGTACAGAGGTGGCAGAGTTTCCAGTTTCCCTGGAAAACCCCTGCTTGTGAGCCCTGGTGCCACGGTACCTTTTTCTGTTGGTGGTCTATCATGACGTTGTGGGGTTTGACATCCCTGTGCATGATCCCCATGCTGTGACAGTAATCCAGGGCCTGGCAGACACAAGCACATACACCAGACAAGCCTGTAACTATGGGCACAGCAGTAGAATAGTCAGTTCTCAGCCAGCAGCACAACTGCCCCGTGCACAGCAAGTGCTGCAACCCTAGCACAAGAAACTGGCATCTTCACCTCTTATGCTACACGTGAGGAATTGACAAGCTGGCAACAAGACTATTGATCTTGTGTCCTACTGCAGTCCCAGCACCTGGAACTGTGTTCCCTGAACAGCCATTGAAGAACACAAATGCAGAGTGACATCCCAGTGCTTCAGCCTGGGAGCCCTGTGCTTCCTAGGTCCTGCTCTATTCCCCAGAAGGAGATCATTCTTACACTCATAAACTTTTATGGCCTTCAAGTGGTGCTTTCCACCTGTCCCACAAAACACACTTAAACTATACAGTCAGCTCTGCCCTGCTCCTTTAAGCCAAACTTGCGCTAACAAAAGGAAAGCGATAGCATGTGAGGGTGAACAAAGCTGCCCAAAGCTTGAAGGCAGGAGCGCACATGAGCTCTCCAGCTCCATGACCTTGCACCATTAACCTCCTTGCAGCTGTTCCATTGAGCAAAGGGGTGCAAATGCTGTTTTCTCATCTCCAAGGGGGGAGGGACACCCATCCATCAACATCTATCAGATGTTCTGAGATCTCAGCAGCACGGAAGGAGGGTACAGCCTGCAGTCATTCAATATCCAAGTCAGCAGTGCCAGGGATGTAACATTGTCCTTGGGCCCCAACTGCAGTGGGAAGCAGAGAAGGCAGCAGCTTCCATCACAGCAAGGCCTCAGGGATATCCCTGCACTGACACGTGGCCTCAGAGCCAACAGGAGTCACAGCAAATGGCAATCCTGGGATCTCCAATACAGGAAATCTGTAACAGGTTGGACAAACTGCTTGTGGACAAGCTGTTCTAGTGTCTTTCTTGCCTCAGGACTGGATCATCTAAAACTCATGACCCTTCCCACTCTAATTGGGGGGGATTAGAGTGGGACTTCAGTGGGAAGGTCCTTCCTTTGCAGAGAGGTGCAGCAAGCTTAGGCGTGCACAGAAGAAAGCCTTCCTCAAGGCCACTTGGTCTACTGCAGAAAATCTCCTGCAGTCACCAAGCCCTGAAGCACAAAAGGCTTTCCTTAGCCTGTCCTACATATCTCCAGAGGCAGGGGGCCTGCAAGTGCCAGCCCAAAGTCCCAAGGCCCTGCTGGGACCTGACACAGCCCAAGCTGCTGCTCCAGCAGGTCAGCAAAGAACAGCCCTGGGATCAGCTGAAAACTGTAGGCTCTCCCTATGTCCTGCTGCCTCCATGGCCTGTGGCTGAAGACCGCAGAGGGGCAGCGCAGCAGATCTCAGATCTGCCATGTGGCTCCATGAACATTTCCATAGGGAGGTGCAAACCAGGCTAGTCAAGAGGAAGTATTTAGGGCAGTCCCTGCCATTTGTCAGAGGGTCAGGGAAAGCTTTGGATGGGAGGTCTCAAAGGAAAATATCAGTGTTATATCAGCACATAACAGCCAGCATAACCAGAAGCTTCGTTCCCCAAAACCACATTCATGGGGTTCTGTGACCATAACACAAAACTGTCCTGAAGTGCCCTAGTGTCCCACACAGCGACAAGGGGGTCTAAAGACCAAGTGGGCAGAAGTCACTTTATATTTGAATACTGCAGCAGCAGCAAGCCTGGAGCTGGCAATCCCCCCCTTCTGCTCTCCCCAGCACTCAGGAGACCTCAGTTCTCCAGCCTTGCAAACACCTTCCAATCCTTGCACTGAGTCTGGCTGGAAGTGAGTTGATTTTCTTCACAGCAGTCCAGTGGTGCTAGACACAGGGTGCAAGCACAGCCCTACCTAGTATCTAAGAATCACAAATGCCTCACAGGGGAAGAAGAGACCCTTTTGGAAGAGACCCTTTTCAGACACTTTCAGAAGTGGCCAAAGGCTCCCAGTTTGGCTGTAATACCTCACAGCAACAAGCCACATAACCATCTTTTCCCAAACCTTCCCAGGTTATGAGACATAGATTCTACATTGAACATGAAAGGTAAATGCTTAGTAGCAGCGTTCCATGAGCCCTGCTACTGCCTCTCTCATTCCTGGTGCCCCTATCTAGATTGCCACATGCAATGCTACTCACCTTCAGCAGCTCATACATATAAAACCGAATATCATAGTCTGTCAGGATCTGGTACAGTTGCTGAAACAGATTTGGGGAGGGAAGAATCAAAAAAAAAAAAAAAAGAAACAAACAAAAGTGAATACTTGAGATTAATAAATACAAGAGATCTGGGTTAGGTTTATGCCCTGCACCCCACCTGCCTCCAATCACTGACCCCATTCCAGATCCCTCATGAGTGCTGCAGCTCCCAAGGGCTTGTCCTCATCTCAGACCTGTCAGGGCTACACACTAGGGAATCCAAACAGGATGTGAGAGCTCTCATGAAATAATACCAGGATCATTCAGCCCTGCCATGACTTCTTTCCAGCAGGAGACAGGCGGGCTGCCTGTTCAAGGAGGAAAGAGCAAGCCCTTCAGAGCACGCCAGTTTGGCACAGATGATCTCAACTCTCAGTTCACATGCAAAGTTACCATGGTGATCTGACAACATCAGTAACTCCATTCAGAGGAGGCAGGCTGAGAACACATGGGCAACATTTCCAAGTGCTGAAGGTGGGGCAGGGAGAGGAAACCATTAACCTAAAGGAGCATGGGGTGGGGAAGCACAAAGGGTAGATAGAGGCAGCCTCAGAGGCTCCCTTCTATCCAAGGATAAAAGCTAATGCAACTCAACAGCACAGAAATGCTTGTGGGGCCAGGAAGAGCTCAGCTTGGGGTCTCAAGGAAGTGCTTGCTGTCAGCACGTTTGCCATCCTCCTCTGTTCTGTGTCCTTCTGCAGCTACTCCTGCACTTTAACCTGCATCACGTCACCAGCACTGTCACTGGAGACTTCATCGCCCTGAAGCTCCCTTGCCAAGTCATAACTGGCTCCAGGTTTGCCATCCGCTCTGTCACTGGCAGCAGCGCCAACCTGACCCCTGGACTGTGCTCTCACACAGGTAGGGCAAGGTGAGACGCCAGCACAGGGCAAGGAAGGCCAGTCACAGGGCTGCTGCAGGACCAGACCTCTTTGCCCTTCCTAACAGATAGGGATCATCCCACAGCTCAGTCAAATCACTGACTGCACTGGAGCCAGCTGCCATCATGGCACCATTTGGCAGCTTCAGGAAAAATCCCAGAGCAAAGGACTGAAATTTACATCCCAAGTAAGCAGCTCTGGCCCTGGATCCCCTCCAGGTCCACCCTGATATCCTCAGGATCCTGCCTAACTGTCCTGGGATCAGCAGTAGCAGTCATTTTTCTCCTTCTTAGTAGCTGGTGCAGTGCTGTGTTTTTGACTTTTGGCCTGGGAACAGTGCTGATAA
>JARCZZ010021307.1:9417-27795 GCA_030323915.1 Brotogeris chrysoptera | reverse complement strand
AGGATCACCTCCCTCAACCTGCTGGTCACGCTCCTTTTGATGCAGCCCAGGATACGGTTGGCTTTCTGGGCTGCGAGTGCACACTGCAGCCAGCTCCTGTTCATTTTCTCATCGACCAACACCCCCAAGTCCTTTTCTGCAGGGCTGCTCTGAATCTCTTCTCTGCCCAACCTGTAGATGTGCCTGGGATTGCTCCGACCCAGGTGTAGGATCTTGTACTTGCCATGGTTAAACTTTATCAGGTTGGCGTAATACTTTGTTCATCCAAATAAATTTACCTTTTCTCTAAATGTGTACATTTTGTCTGTGCAGATGGTTTTTGGCCTCTAAAGTGAAAAGGACTGTTTGGAAGTTTTACAATAAGCATCTGAATTCAATTCATAAACACTTACAAAACCCTTTATGTTTCTTAGTGCCATTACCATTCCAAATTTAGCTATCAAGTCTTTAAGTTGCTACCAACATGTTTTGTAATATTGCTCATGTTTCCTGAGATACAGTAAAAACCATTGGTGAACCCCTTATGGGTGGTGTTTTGCATATTGTACTAGCACATCACAGCACTGTTTCAGTATCTTTACAAGTGATGGATATGGTTTTGTGTTGGAGTATTATGAGAGCAAACCATAATACAAAGAGCTATATCTTTCCTTATAAACCAATGTACTTCACCCAGCTTGATGATACTTAACTGCACTGTAGGACAAAGGAGGGACCTAAGAAGTTATCTCAGATAATAGGAATCTAACACACAGGCTGCAGGTTACTTACAGGATGTCATGGTCCTGGCCTTCCTCCTTGTTCCAATTGCACGTTCCTGCCCCCTTGAGTGTCTGACACTGTCATTTCAGTGCATAAAGAAAAAAACTAATTCTGCTGGAAAAAGTGAGTTTTTCTGCTGGCTTAGCTCATTGAAATGACTCAGGGGATTGGGTGGAGATCCAGATCCAGTGCAGAGGAGAGAGTGGGACTGTGGCAGCGAGTAGTTAGGGTGTCTGAGGTTGCCATGGAACTAGAGTCATGGTGCCAAAATAAGTCATGTCTTGAGAGAAAATAAAGTATATAGATTTTCTTTATGGTAGTAAATTTTCAGAGGCTGCTGGATGAAGTTTTGAAAGTGTACCTTTCTTTAAATGTAACTTAGAGATGTATCTGTGATTTTGAAACCTCCACAGACATCTCAAATGCCATTTAAAAGATATGTCATGCAGCTAGTGTATAGTGTTATTAACACAAAAAAATGAGGAATTTATGTGAATTTATTTTGAGTAGTTTAACATGTACTTAGGTAAGGTGCTTTTGTAGATTGTCAGACGAGTATTTTTCTTAAATTGATATGAATATCCTTCCCACAGATATTTAGAAACATTCCTACAGCTCACTGTATAGAAACTATAAAAGCAGTAAACATAGTTTGAAAATTACTGATTAAAAAAGGGAGTTAAGGAGTGTGCTCTTCAACTCAGTGAACAAGACTGAAAACATGAAAGGATTTAATCCAGTGTGTTTGTGAAGTCTGGCTTCTTTGAAAGTGTTTTACATACAAATGCGGGCATCTTTATGCATGTGTCTTTGTTCTTGAAGAAGCACCTTCATCAAAACGTGAAATCATGTTAATCCTATTCAGGATTAACACACTATTACAGACCTTCTCTATGAAGCAAAAAAGAGAAAAGTATCTGTTGTAAGTAGAAACAATCTCTGTATATAGTGGTTTAGTAATGAATATATTGTTAGTATTTATAAAGTCACATCTGTTACAAAATCTCCTTTATCCACTTCTACTGCATATTGCAGTCCAGACACTAAGAAGGATTTTCAGACTAAGCAAATGAAAAGGGAGGTGCATGAAAAGTATATGATACTACCTGCATCTGATACTTGGCTCTGAGGCCAGCAAGAACTGGGTCATTTTTTCATGTTTATGTTTGGGGGTTTTGCTAAAATAAAACCTAAAAACGAGCATCTTCTAATAATGACATTCAAATGAAATAAATGGGGAGACAAAATGTTCCCAAAACTAATGGCGCTCTATGGCTGCTTGTGTAGGAGAAACACCTTTTTGATCTTTCTGCAGTAGGTCCAGTTAAAAGTAATTACAGTGTTCTCTTTTCAGTGAATAAATAAACATTTCAAGGAGAGAACTACACCTCTCTTTCTTCCGTATCACAAAAAATACGTCTTGTTTTGTGTTGGTCCAGGACATAAAGTCTGGTTGTCCTTTCGTAATGTGGCTTTTGATGCATTACTTCTAAGTTTATGTCTCTTGCTTTATAGATTGGAAAGTCCAACTTATGCACCATCTCACCAACTGCATACACCCCAGCAGCCTCATTCATCTGTTCCAGGTAACAATTTAAAATGGGTTGAAGAGGCAGTGAGACAAGGTGTTGTTCTCTGAGTTAATTGCTATCTTGCTTATGTTTATTCAAACGTTATTTATGCAGAAATTACTGGGAAAGCTTCACATGAGAGGCTAATGAATGAGTTCTGTAATCTCTAAAGCATTTGTATAGGAGGTTTGTGTTCATACCTGTTGTGCATGATTTTTTTAATTTCACTTCTGTTTTGATTTTGTAGAATATGGCTTACAAGAAGTATTTGTAGTATATTTTAATAATAAATTCTTTGAGGAATGAGGGGTATAATATATATTCAGGATGAAATTGACTCAGTTCTACTTGTAATCTCAATATTGAAACACTTTTTTGTCATTGCAGTGTTCTAAGTAGTGAAGCAAACTAATTTGTTAAATTAACAGAAGGTGATGTTAAAATCAGTTTTCATAGCAGTTACCTTGCGGTTCTATTTTAATTTCACTTAGGAATCATCAGAAGGTCCACATCAATGTCTTATGTAGATGGGTATGTAGGGACATGGCCCAAAGAAAAAAGGTAAGTAGTCTTACTGTACAAGTTTGTTAAAAAGATATTATTTATCTGTCATAAATAGTAATAAATGCTCCAGTGTAGTTTGGATTTTCAGAACCCCATAATAAGAGTTCTTGTAAGTGACTTGCTAAAGTAGAAAGAGAAAATGTATCATGGATTAAGAGCTCAGTAACAGGAAACAAACATCAGAAACAAATCATCTAGTTTTTACATCGAAATGAGATATAGTTTAGATCATAGAATGGTTTGGGTTAGAAGAGATCTTAAAGCTCATCTGCTTCAAACCCTCTGCCATGGGCAGCAACACCTTCCCCTAGACCAGTTGCTCAAAGCCCCCTGCAGCCTGGCCTTTAATACTGCAGGGATGGGGCAGCCACAATATATTTGAATTGTTTGCATTAGGTATTTGAATTGTTGGCATTAAATATGTTCATATTTACTGATTGCAATCAACTAAGAGTGGTAAGAGTAACATCCCTAATGAGCTCAGTAAATACAAGATCAGGGTTTGTATTACTTTGTGAATAGTAATAACAATCAGGCTGAATGTTTTGGGTTTTAGGCTGGTCATAAATAATCTGCCAGATGTAGACCAAGGTTAGTGTGGTAAGAATTATAGTGATGGGTTATTCAGTAGTTGTAAAGTGCATCTCTTCACACCTTCCTTCTGATCTGCTGTGGTAATCCCTATGTTCCCAAAAGGCCCAGAATTTATTCCAAAGTAATAAGAAGCATTGTCTATCTCTGAAGAAAATGATGTTATATTCCATTTTCAGGTGCATTGTTATTTATTCTATTTATATTTATCAAATATATATATTTAGATGTATAATTATTATATTGCATTTGAAAGTAGGCAAATATAGTATACATAACAGCGCCTCTAATACTAGTCTTAAAGTAATTTTAAACCCAAATATGAATGTTTCAGTAGTAGTAGGAATAATCATGAGTTGCTCAGTTATTTTCTTTAATCTCTATTAGGTCATCACTGCATGGAGTTTCATTTGACATTTCTTTTGACAAAGAAAAAAGCATTCCAGTGTCTACTGCAAACAAAGGGATTACTAGATCTGTGAGCAATGAAGGCCTTACGCTAAATGCCAACCGCATGCCAAAACATACTAGAAAAAATCTGTCCTTCAAACCAGTAAACGGAGAAGAGGAAGATCAAGATATTGAAGAGGAAAAGGACACAGTAGCTCATAAAGACAGAAGGGCCAATCAGTCTCTTAACACAAATCAAAAAAACGCCAATGAGAGTAGCCACTACAGGTTTCCAAATGGAGCTCTGCAAAACAGGGCAGTTCTGGATGATTTTGGCAATCGGATTGAGACACCGAGCATTGAAGAGGCTTTGCAGATAATTCATAACACTGAAAAATCCCCCAGAGTTATCCCTTCAGACCAAATTACAAATGGGTTCTTTCTTCACAATCAGGAAATGAGCATCTTGAATTCAAACATTAAGCCAAATCAGTCTACTGCTGATGTAATTACGGACACAAAAGGTGCTCTAAGTCCTGTGACTGACACTACAGAGGTAGATACTGGAATACATGTTCCTTCAGAAGATATTCCAGAGACAATGGATGAGGATTCTTCTTTGAGAGATTATACTGTAAGCATGGACTCTGACATGGAAGAACCATCAAAATTTCTCCAGGATTACGACATGCGAGCTAGCAATCACAGAGATCAGTTAAGTCCCTGCCCCAGCTCAGTAAGTACTAAATCACAGGCAGGCAGCAGCGCTTCTTCAAGTTCAGGGGTTAAGATGACTAGCTTTGCAGAGCAGAAATTCAGGAAGTTGAATCACACAGATAGTAGAAGCAGTGGAAGCAGTTCTCAGAAAACCACACCAGAAGGTTCTGAGCTGAACATCCCTCATGTAGTTGCTTGGACTCATATTCCCGAGGAGGCATCTGTTCCTCAGGGAAGAGACACTACCCAGTTACTGGCTTCTGAAATGGTACATCTTAGGATGAAACTAGAGGAAAAGAGGAGAGCCATTGAAGCGCAGAAGAAGAAAGTTGAAGCTGCATTCACGAGGCAGCGTCAGAAGATGGGAAGAACAGCATTTCTTAATGTTGTGAAAAAGAAAGGTGATGGAGTATCACCTCTGCGAGAAGAAGCAGCAGGAGCTGAAGATGAGAAGGTATTCACTGACAGTAATCAGTTGAAAGACAAAGAAACTCAAAAATCAGATGAGCAAACTAGTAAGACTTCAGAATTAATAAAAGAAACCCCTGAAAACTCTAATAGCAAATGGTTCAAATCTCCCGCTACTCCTATGGATGCTGAAAAGCAATGGAGTTTAGTAAGCCCCTCAGAAGAAAACTTGAATGAAGGAGATATCTTAGAATATACGAAATCTATTGAAAAGCTAAACTCTTCACTACACTTTTTGCAACAAGAAATGCAACGTCTGTCCCTTCAACAGGAGATGTTGATGCAGATGAGAGAGCAACAGGCTTGGGTTATTTCTCCTCCTCAGCCTTCTCCTCAGAAGCAGATTCGGGACTTTAAGTCTTCATCAAGGCAAACAGGAGCCCCAGCTCCCATTGCGCCTTTCTCACAGGAATCTCCTCGCTCTACACATCAGTCTCCACAGTCTTCCAACAGGAAGAATGCCTCTTTTCACATTAAAATGCAAAGGACTCCTAGGCCGAATGAACTGAAAATAACACCTCTCAATCGTACTTTGACTGCCCCGCGGTCTGTGGATAGTCTTCCCCGTTTGAGGAGATTTTCTCCAAGTCAGGTTCCCATTCAAACTAGGTCATTTGTTTGCTTTGGAGATGATGGTGAACAAATAAGTGAACCTCAGTTAAGGGGAAATCTTTCAAAGGAAGTCAAACCTACAGAAGAAGTAGCAAAAGAAGAAGGACCAAAATTGCTGAAACAGTGTGAAAAGAATTTGGAGGAAAAGGAGATTAAGCCTATAGAATCTAATGTTTCTGAAGTATTATCTCAGCCTATCACAGAAACGGTCTGCCTCACCCCAAATGAAGATCAGCTAAGCCAACCGATTCTACCACCACCAGCTCCCAAAACAGCTAACTTAATTGAAGTTTCCCTGTCAGATTTGAAGCCACCAGAAAAAAATGAAGTATCTGTTGAGAAATATGAAGGTGAGAGTGACAGAGAACAATTTGAGGATGACCAGAAAGTCTGTTGTGGATTCTTTTTTAAGGTAAGAGAACTGCTGGATGTGTATGTGTGCTATTAAGCTTCTTTTGAAAGGGAACTTTTTAGTTAACATACAGATTTCAGTCATGATTTTCCATTGACGTCAAAGCAGATAGTTCTGCAACTCTAAATGTACAAGCATATCTTTGCACTTGATTAATTTGGCATCATAAGAGTGGTGAGATTCTACCGCACTGCAGTTCTGAGCATGCCAGAGTATCCCTTTCCATTCATAGCTGGAGAAGAGTGCTTGGAGTTTTTTGTGAGGAAGGTGAATGCTGAATGAATGAAGATGAATGAAGAAAGATTTCTTTTTAGCATAAGCTTTGGTGACCTTAAACAAATACGCTCACATCTCAACAGTCACTTCCCCACCCTACCCCCAAACTTAACTAAAAGTTTTTGAAGTACGTGACTTACATACATTTTTTTTAATGTTGAATATCTCCAAGTTGCACTTGGGAGAGCCTTTTTGCCTCTCTTGGCTGGCTAAGGAAGTTCAGTCTTCCAAGACTCCCTTTTGAAGCTGGTATTTGGGAGCACTCCCTGTTGTCTTTCTGAAGTTATATTCAGACAGGCTTTTAACTATAATGCACATTGTATTGTGCACTTAACTGTTAATGGACAGACACTAATTTTTCTATCTTGGAATTCCTTAAAATCTTGTGTCACACATCTGAGATATGCCTTGCTTTTCTGGAAGCATTCCTCAGTTCTGACATAACACCTGGGTTGGTCAGCATAAATTATTTCTATATGTTACATAGTTATTGCTTTTTATTATAAATTACCTTCATCTCTATACAGATACAGTCTTCCAAAGCTGAATACAGAAGTTTATGCAGTGTGGGATCTGACTGTAAACTTAAATATTTCACTTAATAATTTTTTTACTATTGGAGCTGAATTTTTGAATGAATGTTTGAAATGAATGTTTGACTTGGAAAGGCAAAATTCCTATATGAAAAGTTTTTAATAGTCTTAAGAGAAATCTTTTAAAATAAGCTCGTTTTAAATATTGCATAAGTATGTTATGGTATTGCAACCCAGTGTATAGAATTAAGTATCTGATGACTTGGCAAAATCAGTTGCTGAATTCAGAGATCTTGATATTTTTGGGTCCTTTTCCTTCAAATACTGTTGCTGCCAGGATGATCAAAAGGCAGAAAATGATATGGCAATGAAAAGAGCAGCACTGATGGAGAAACGTTTGAGAAGGGAAAGAGAGACTCTGCTTCGAAAGCAGCAGCTGGAAGCTGAACTAGAGCATAAGAAGGAAGAGACAAGGTAAAACTATATGTTCTGATGCAAATGATCAGTAACAGTGAATGTAAAAATGTCTGCTTTAGTTAAAAGCGTAACTTCATGTCAAAAAATTGTATTTTAATATCCAAGATACCTAATCCAGATATGCTGAGGATTTCAGCTGAAGACACATGTCATCTGGCCCTGCAAAATCAGCAGGTGGCATCAGTCTGTAGCTCAGGCTCAGTGCGTGTGTCCTGCTGGACTGGGTGAAGTTCCTCAGAGCGCTACCCTGCCTTATACTTTTTATTCTGAGGGAAAGCAAATCACTTTGGGCTTCTTTCTGCACAAATGCTAAATGCTCACTCACAGCAGTCAAGTTAAGAAACATGATTTTGATTCTACTAGTATGTAGTAGAATGTTCTAAAAGTATGCTGAAAATCTTAAAATGATCTGAAAATCGTAAAAACAAGTTCCTCTTACTGCTGTCTGAGGAGTTTCAAGTTGAAAAAAATCCGATGCCTGTGTTGTCCTCACTGTGCTAGCTGACACTGTTAATGTGGAAAGTTCCTACTGCTGAATTTACTTGATGATTTTTTTGGTTTAGACGAAAAACAGAAGAAGAACGTCAGAAAAAGGAGGATGAGCGGGCACGGCGGGAATTTATTAAGCAGGAATATATGCGAAGGAAACAATTAAAGCTAATGGAAGACATGGACACTGTCATAAAGCCACGTTCCCTCTCAATCAAACAAAAAAAGCCACGTCCAAAATCTATTCATAGAGATCATATTGAATCACCTAAGACACCAATCAAAGGTCCACCAGGTAACAAATGTTCACGTGGAAAAAGAGTCTGTTCATGCTAAAACACCAGCTTGGGGTTTGGTACTAACAAGCATGTGCATTTATTAGTGTCTTGTGCGAAGCTAAAGCTGCACATGACTAAACTGGAAAGAAAAATCTGCCAATAGAAAGAAAAAGATGAATGTCACTTACCTGCTATGCATGCATGCATATATCAACAAACAAAAAGGTTAACTGTAAGAAAACCCAATGGAAGCACTAATGTATGTTGCAAGTTTCATATACACCCATCTATACTTCACTAGTCTCTTCTTACACCTGTAGAGCTCAGAGTGAATACCAGTTGGGAGCTAAGAGATCAATTAATAAAATGGTGATTTTATTGTAAGAGTACTTAAACTTCCAATTGATGCAGGCAAAATGAAAATAAAAAGTAAATTTTGTGGTTTAGGTTTTTCTGTTTTGCTCACTTAGCTACTGCATGGAGCCCTAATCACATGGAAGAATTTGGCTCTTTAAGATATCACATTACTGCAGTATCGAGTGGAAAAATTACTGCCCATTTACAATTGGAGAAAAAGTAACCAGACTGCTCAGTGATCCTTTTTGTTACAGCGTTGTATAGCCTTGTTATTCTGCTGTATTTTCTCTAGCTGCTTCCCTCCATCTTCCAGTGTACTTTGAAGTATTTCCTTAACCCCTTCCAAAGATTCCATTCCAAGCTTTAAATTAAGTCTCTTAAGATCTCTTTCATGAGGACTTGCTAACTTTGATTGCATTCTTCAATTTGCATAGTGCCAGTATTCCCGCATCCATGCTTCACGTTAATGCTTAGTTTGAGACCATCCCAGATGGCTGCAAATGGCTGGGTGTCAGCAAGTGTTTAGATGCAGTGCACCACATATGCATGCAGGTATATCATGTATGGGTGTAAGAGTCTCATATATAAAAGCTCTTACTGACTTTCTGATGCTGGTGTTGGGTCTAATGAACAGACTCTACTACTTGCTTAGGTTTATACGCCTTAACTTTGTTTTTATCCAGGTTCACAGCTTTATCGTGTTTTTTCAGTATCTAGTCTTTCATTGGCATCGCTGAATACAGGGGACAATGAGAGTGTGCAGTCAGGCAAGAGAACACCAAGGTAAAGCTAAAATAACAGTTTCGTTTAATAAAATTTGATAATCAGCTATGTAAAACTAGCATGAATTTTAAAGAGGTCGTGTATATATTGTGTACTACAGGAACAGGTATGTTCTCCTGATTTGAGACATTGATAATTTCCACTGTCAGGCATTAGAGAACCAAGCCATGACCGTTTGTTTTACAAATTTTACTAAGTAAACCAGTTGAGCAGCTATAAATGAGGTCAAAGCAAAATGCTGTTCACACAGCCTCTTTAATTCACCTACTTGGATTTAAATCTCAACTTGTGGATATTTCATTAAACCTATATGCTACGTGCAGCTACATAGCTTCTTTCCTTTATTTTCTGGGCATTTTTTCCCCTTAGCAGTCATACACGGAAGTATTAAATGTTCATTAGGACTTCAGCTTTTTCCAAACACCCAAATTTAGTTTGCATTACAAAGCACCTGGAAATTAAATAAGAAGAGATTAAGATAAGAATTTTTTAAATTTTATTTCCAAAATCTGTATTATGATTCAGATAAAAATTATTATTTCTGTGTAACTATGTAATTATATTCAGAGGAATACTCTTTTATATATTAAACAATATATAGGGAAGAAAGGGAAACTAGGAAAAGGAGTTTTATAAGGAGTACTGTATGTTACAATATTACATCATGTTTTCATGGCCAGTATGCATCACTTATCAACTCTGACATGCCTGCAGCTGGTTTCAGTTGACTTTTCAATTTCCTGGATGTCTTGAGAACTGACTTGAGAACTGGTTATTACATTACAAATTAATAAAATGATCCAGGTGTCCTAATATCTCTTAAAAATTATCTGTTTTAACTGATAGGGGGATTTCTTCCAACTGTATTAGCTATTAGAAAAGGCTCGATATAGCTTATCTATACAGAACTTAAAGGAGATGGCTCTTATCTATTTAGTTTTAGTTGTACAGTGCTGTACTATGCTTCTAATGAACAGTACTTTGTATTTGATTTGCGGAGTTGAGACTTTTAAAATATGATAAAATTCAGTACAAATTGCTGGAAGGAACAGAGTTGAAGGACTTTTCAGTATCTTTCCAGACCGTGCTGTCAGCTTTTCGTTGCATCAGAATTGTCTTTTGGTGATCACACTGAGTGAATGTGAGTGATACCTTTGAGGTCTCCTTCATGCAGGTGCTAATCCCAAGAAAAGTGCAGGGTATATAAAAGATTTAATTTTCATCTATTACTGATTTTACTGGAAGTTAGTATGTATATAAATGTTATAATAATCCTACTTTTTTTTCGTATTCTGTGCTGGTAGTGCATTCTCACTTGGAAAAGTTACCATTTCCAGGCTGCAGATTGGACTGGCTTTTGCAGTACCTGCAATCAAAACAGTGTTTAAATATCTTTTAACAATTTAAGAATAACTTCACAGCCTGAAGAATTACAGCATCAGAAGTTACTGCTTCTGAAAACAAAAATTAGAAAGGAAATAGTTTTGTTGTCTTAAATACAGTAGTTCTCACTGCCAGTTGTTGTAATAAGTATAAATGAGCTAAATTTGTACTTGACATTCCTCATTCTATCAAGAACTGCTTTGTTTGCTACATGAAATATCGTTTTGTTAGTCCCAATGTAAATGTAACCTGGATTCCCACTTAGTAATAATATTCCACAGCTTAGAGTATCTATTAGGTTTCTTTTCTCAGACGTAGGCCAAAAATTTACTAACATCCACCTCACATAAATACCAACTTTTTGCATCACTCAAAACACTTTATATGGAACATGAATTCAGTTATCCATTGATTTCTTCTGTAAATATTGTACATTTAGGTTTATAGTCTGCACTTCAAATAATTGTGTTCTACCTTAATACAGTTTGCTTTTCTTTCATATTAGAAGGCATCTCTGCTGAACATTTTAATTTTTTTAATAGAATTTAAAATTAATGTCTAGGTCTGAGTCGGTGGAAGGATTCTTATCTCCAAGTCGCTGTGGTAGTCGCAATGGAGAAAAAGATTGGGAAAATGCATCTACAACTTCTTCAGTCGCCTCTGCTACAGAATATACAGGTCAGGGGCAGCAATATTCAGAAAAGAACCTGACTATTAGTGGTTCTGTGCATGAAAAGTTTTTAATTATCTTTGGTTTCATAAAACTTGATTGAGGGCTTTTCATAGAAATGTTAAGATGGTAACAAGACAAGGTTAAAATTTTAAATCCAAAATAAAAGTACTGAGTCAGTAGCATTTGTACTAACCAGAATAAACTGCAGTTTGGCTCAAAACAGCAACTGGGCTCACATACCAGTTGTTATGTGTATATAACTGGGCACTCCAGCAAGGCAAAAAGAGTTAAAATTTAAGCTCAATTTAGAATAGAGTTACAAAAAGCAAAAACCAAATTGCAACGGGAAACAAAAGCTCTGTTTCTTGTCCACCTAGTATCTCATTGTTCGATAAAAGTAAAGTAATGTTGGTGTTCTCAATAAACTTCTAGGGAGATCGGGTTTGATGGATGGGCCTGCTGGCAAGTGTTAGTGTTGAAAATAATCTTATCTCCTTTCTGCTGAAATAACTGCAGTCTGGGAGGGAATATTGTTCATTCTGAACATCAGAAAGTACTTACCTAGTTTTGAATCATAAAACTTCAGTCAGTTTGTGCCACTTGCGTCTCAAATTAAATTACAGGACAGACAGCAAGATTTTGCCTGGGTGGTCTTGCTGAGTTTTCTCATAAAGACCCATAGTGCTGAAGGTCATCTTTTAATAGCTACTGTGTAGAGCTTATTTTTAAATGAAGGAATACGGAGTTCCTAGGAACTGAACAGAAGGCTTTTTTCACATTTTAATACCTTCGCTCTGTCAGTCAGATTTCATATGGATGTTTTGTGTTGATTCTAGCCTTTTTTCCTCAAAGCCTAGACAAGCTGAGATTTTATCTTCAATTTAATTGGTAATTGCTTATGTATAATATTCCTTTCTAAGACTTCAAATTTGTGCTTACATGATTTTGGTGATATTTTTAAATGGTCTTGATACAAGTGCACAAATCTGTCAGAAATTAAAACAGAGGAGATTTCTCTTTCAACTAGAAGAATCAAACCTTTTTACAGACAGAATAATCTGGTCAGTGTTGGGCCAGATCTCATCCCTGGTTTTGGGTAAAACATTACTGGAATACAAGGTGGACAGGCTACAGTAACTCTAAGCACCACGTCAGTTTCATTGTTATTCATCTTACCCTTGAAATCACAAGTGTATGTGAAGAAAACGAAGGAATTTGCTCCCTCCTGAATGACTGCAACATTAGTTAGAAAATGCAAAATGTTTTATTGTTCACAGAAAAGGTCCTCTGATAAAACCTATTTACCAAGACTGCCAATAATGATGATTTAATCATGAAAGACACATTTGTAAGCAAATTCAGTAACAGTTGAAAGAATGACATTTTATTTGCTTGTGAAACTTGTGGTCTATAGTCTAATTCTATTTTACTTCTATGTTTGTCTTTTCATGCATGCATAAGATCCATACCAGAAGTGCTTCACAGCATTTCAAGTAACTCTTTGTTGGCTTGTTCATTAAGTTAGCTTATTTGTCATTCTTCCTCCATAGGACCAAAGCTTTTCAAAGAACCCAGTGCTAAATCCAATAAGTATATAATTCAGAATGCGCTGGCACATTGCTGCTTGGCTGGAAAAGTAAATGAAGGTCAAAAGAAAAAGATACTGGAGGTAAGGATATTTTCCCCTAAAAGCATAAACACCTGAGTCAAACCATAGTCAGGCATTAGGAAGGCACTCAAGTATAAATGCAGATATCTAAAGGAGTCTTCTGCAAAAGGACTAACAGAGTATGAGCATTGAGAGTAATGGGACTGTGCCTTTTTACCAACTGTGACAAATTTGACAGATTAAATACATCAAAGAATACAGGTACTTGGAATCTGGATTTAATTTTTCTGGAATAAATTTCACAGCAGCATTTCTTGCCCTTTCTTCTCTTCATGATTCTTCTGCATTCATGTCTAGATGCTGCCTTCTCTGTCTTTCCAGCTACTTTTTGGAAATAACAAGTGGGAAATCAAGACAGCCTCTTTCAGTTCAAGTAACTGAGAGCATAAGAACCCCCAGAAATCCCGGGAAAGAACAGCTGTTAAAAGGTCATGCTTAACTCTAGGATGCAGAATACATCACTTGGTAGAAGCTGTACATGTTCAGGGCACATGTCCCATGTGTAGAAGTAGTGTTGGGTGAACTAGGAGTCTGAAGATTTCATCTAATAAAGAACTTTTGCTTAGTACACCTCAACTGACTTTACACCTCAACTGACTTTATGGTTTGACCAAACTTGAATGGATTTAGGGATGTCTGAAATCTCACTTTGGCACTGGAGGATCTTTCATGCACATCTAGATTTATCTAAATTTACTGTTCCCAAGCTTGGAACTATTAGATGATGAAAAAGACGTAAGGATTTTTATTTGGTCAATAAAAAATTTATTAGGATGTCTGTCCTTGAGGTGCAACTAAACAAGTATAGCTGAAATTATCTAAATAAGTAAGATTTTGCTAGAGAAAGATAACTGCCTTATCAAAATCCAGGCAGGGGAGGCTCAGTGAATTCTAATAATTGAAAATAAAGTCTTTTAGTGGGTAAAGTTAGACATAAGTTTCAGCTCTGGTAGAAAGCAAATTCAAAATGACAATCCAGTTATTCTGGTTGTTTTCTAATAACAATGCAAAATTCATTTCGTAAATCTTTTTTTTTCTTTCTTTCTTTTAAAGGAAATGGAAAAATCCGATGCCAATAACTTCTTAATCTTGTTCCGGGATTCAGGCTGCCAGTTCAGATCTCTGTATACATACTGCCCTGATACTGAAGAAATCAATAAATTAACAGGAATAGGTCCCAAATCTATCACAAAGAAAATGATAGAGGGGCTGTATAAATACAACTCTGACAGGAAGCAATTTAGCCACATACCTGCTAAAACTTTGTCTGCCAGTGTTGATGCAATTACCATTCACAGCCATTTGTGGCAAACCAAGAGACCAGTAACTCCTAAGAAACTTCTACCCACCAAGGCATAGTAGATGGGAAAAAATTTCCTTCAGACAATTATGATAAACTTGCACTTCATCTTTACTGCCTATAGGAAATAGATTTCTAGTTGCCAACAAGACTCTTAGAACTTAAACTGGACACCCAAGTTCTATTATCATGTCCAACTGGAATGTAAACACAGTGTTTAGGAGTGCAGAAGATTATCGCTTAGGTGATTACAGAAATGTTTGACTTGTGTGAAGATTTGTATGTGCTAATACAGAGTATATTTGCTCTGTATTTTGATTAGAAACACTGAAGCACTGAATGTTCCTCCTTAGTGACTCAAACTACGTTTTTTTTACATCTGTTGCCTTATATGTTTGTATTTGTGCTTGTCTTGAAATATTTTTTCTTTCACTAAAAGAGTACTTAATATTCTCAGTACCATTGAACTTTGCATACAGGCTTACAGTAAAGTCTAAATGAGAAGTTGTGTATCACCGAAGAACAGCTGAATGGGTCTGTTTTGCAATATCCTTATTGTATGTTGTAACAAAATCAAGATTCATTCCCCTTAGTATTTACAATTCTTTTTCGATTAAATAATACTGATTTGCTCATAGACTAAACAGTAAAGGAAAAACCTTTGAACTGCTTGAAGCTTCCTTCAAATAAATTATTTAACAACTCAGGGTATAGTTCAGTGATGCAGTTATTCCTGTTTCAGTAAGTTGCCATCTGAGATGTAATGACTGACCATGTGCGTGTTCATAATAGCATTAAAATGTAAAGTAAAAAATTTGGCGGGCCTCTAAAACAGCTGAAGCAAATGTGCTTTATTCTGCATTCTTCCAGATGAAGAGCGAGCACACGATCAGGTATTGCTTCTCCAGGGAAGGAATAGGAACTTGTGAGTTAGGTCCCTGATGTTTGCCTGACAGAACTCTAAAAATATTCAGAAGAATCACAGAATTCACTTAAGTCACAGATCTTTCAGAAGTCATTTATCTTATTCCCATTGATTTTACTGTTCAGGCCACTGTGTGTTCTTCCTGCCTTCAGACCCACCAGCTCAGTCAAGTACATCTGATAAGAATTTTCAGTATGTCCTAGTAAATTGTTTTCTTGACAAGATCTAACAGCTGATGTCTTGTGACATTGAGCGATTTTAAATACGTGTGGCAAAAAAAGCCTAAATGACATTTCAGTAATGTATAATATGGCCAATTACAAAACTAAACTCTAGGCATACTTCAGTATTATTTACCAAGGGCTGCATTTTATTTCAAAACAGTATTTGATTATTTTATAGATCACTACTCCATTTCAGTGTTTGTTTCTGTTATAATTTGCTTTTAACATAGCACTGTTCTGGGAGAAAAAGAAAAACAAAAAGAAACTACAAACTTGAAGCCTTCCTTTAAATCTGTGGCTGTTTCGATAATGTACACAGTGTACACCAGAGGATTCGTTGGGGGAAAAAATCTCATTCTCAGGAAAAGACTTGAATGATTTGTGATTCTGTTCTGTTTCAGTGTTGTGACAACTACATTAACATAAGACAGTATTGTGCTTTAAGTCTGTAGTCCATTCTGTTTCATGAGGAGACTAAAACTATGTTCATATTTCTCTCATTAAACTGCTTTGAGAGAAACTATGCCTCACTACAATTATGTACTCATTTACTTCTACAAAAGATGCACAGGAATGAGATGTCATTAAGCAGGTTAGAACAGTACTTTTTTTAAATTATTATAAGGCCTTAGGCATCAATGCATCTGGTTATCAACATTTTCTCAAAAATGCTGTCAGTTTTACTGTAATTTATGTTCTTATATTTATGTATATTTGTTAAAACTGTAAAAAAAAGAAAAACACTTTAAAATACATGTTTAATATGTATGTGGCTCAAAACTATTTGTGGTTAGCGGATTCCTACTGTTTGCATGTATATCACCAGGATATGTAACTCTTATATTTCAAGTGTATACAGATCATGTATATAGGATATAAATAATATTAAAAAGGGGGGAAGAGGGTTTGCACATTCTGCCTGTTAGACAGTTCTTACAAACACTAAGTAGGAACATCCTGAATATAAGTATGAGACTGTGTTACAATATACAGTGATTCAAGAGACCAGGAGGTTGGAATTAAGTGAAACACATACGGTGGACAACTTCAAAAGAAGTTTTATCATTGGAGGCTTTTTATTTCTAAAACCTGTACTCTGATTTAACTGAAGATTTGCAACACGACAAAGACACACGCTTCAATCTAATCAAAGTGAGCTTAAGTGACAGGAATATTCTCTGAGTAATTTTAAATATACCTGAATGTATCCTGAAATTTACATTTGTCAACAGGTGAAAGATTTGTGCAATGTTGAAAAGTAGAATGTGAATAATGCAGTTGAAAATTTCATTGCTCGCAGTATAAAGTTTTACTTACCACAGGAAAAGTAAAGCTAGATACACTTTTCCTTTTTAAGCCTGCAAATTTTCTAATTCCAGTGGATCTTTGGTTGGGATCATGTTTAAAAAAAAGGCAAAAAAAAAAAAAATACAAAAAAAAAAAAGCTTTCCATAAAGGCCAGTATTTATCACTGACCTTTTCAGAACACACTGGTGCTTTCATCAGGGGTATTATTATTGTTGCTACGACTGAATTGCCAAACTCTCGTCTTAGTTTTTGGAGCAAAATTTCATATTCTAACAGTCATAATAGCTACTGAAATATTTTTTTCTTTTTTTTTTATGTTAGTATGACTGTTAGTTTTTATTATTTGGCTGTTTAAAGCCAAATTCAGCTTATTTAATTATGATTTAATGGGCACTGTTGAAAAATGTACAGTGTATTGTGTGCTTACTTGTCCACTTCTATGGAGCATAGCTTCCATATTTTTTCAAATGCTGTGCTGTAAAATATTGTCATTGCTACTTATGTGGTACAGTGTAGTTTTTTCCTTTCATTTAAATAAAAGCATGGCACCAAAACTACATTTTTTGTTTTCTTGCTTGCATCTAAATATAAACGGACACTATAAAACGTTCATATTCATATTTAGATCTTTTTTCTTCTCATATTTTAGCAACATAGAACTTGTAGGAAATCTGTACCAAATTAATTTCTCTTTTTGTTCCCCATTGTCTTTCTTTCACAAACAGTTTAGCTTTCAGATGTTATTGGGGGAAGAAGCCATTGAAGAATTAGGTGCTTCATCTTGTTCTTGAGGAAAGCGTGTTGTTACCCTGTTCCTTCAGAACCGAGTTTCACAATTGTAAGTCAACTGATAAGCTCCAGTACTCCTGGAGTAAGTCCTTAGCTTCCATTTTTCCAAATCCATACAAAACTTACTGGTCAATAACAGTGATTGCTTCAGACGGGAAGGTTTTCAAGGTGAATTGGAGCCTTATCTTGTACTTGTTAGTGGTACAATCTTGAACAGTAATTGTATCAAAAATATGGTCTCTTTTCCAGATTTGTAAATTAGCAATTTTTTCTAGTCTAAGTCATGCCTTTTGGGGGTGGTTTGTGTTGTCCTCCTGGGTTGCATAGCAAGAGCAAGGACTTGCTGAAAGGGAACGTGACATTATTGCACTGTCAACAGGCAGGCTGAATGGTTGGGCTAACTTGCACAGGTAAAGAATCTCTAAATTTCAGAGCTATTCAAAGGGCAGCTTCAAGAATGCCGGAGATGTGATAGTAGGGCTTTTAGTGCTGAACTGAAAACTAATGTGGACGAACATGAATAGCCTTCCCTCTTCCCCCTAAAACTGGATATTTTTCAGCCAACTCAATCGGTTCCCTGTACACCATCGCAAACAGGCTGGCACAAGGAAGGAATTATGTTGGAACACGAATACCCAGTTGCACCCAATAAAGCTGTTTTTTCATTGGTGAGCCCAGCTCAAAATTTTCATCTAAACCCAGCCTTTGTACTGACAGGCTTTAGAACCAACTGGCATGGTTTAGTGGGAGGTGTCCCTGCCCATGGCAGGGGGTTTGGAACTAGATGATCTTAAGGTCCTTTCCTACCCTAACTATTCTATGATTCT
>JARCZZ010021306.1:0-21030 GCA_030323915.1 Brotogeris chrysoptera | reverse complement strand
GCCCAAAAATCAAAAACACAGTGCTGCACCAGCTACTAAGAAGGAGAAAAATGTCTGCTACTGCTGAACCCATGACAAGAGACTGAACTCCAGCTCATATATATAGCAACCATGCACTGAATCTGCTTCAAAGTATTATAGGTTTCTGTCCTTTTTCATTTCTCTTTAAACTATTAATTATTTTTTTGATTCTCCAAATTCCCCAGGATTATGTGTGAATCTCTGTTCTATTTCATCTGTAACAGTAAACTACAAAAGGGTGAAGGTTGTCAATTCAGTGTTAAATACCATCCTGGGTTGCAAATATTCTTCCCTTGTTCTGCTCCCAAATCTGTGCTTTACTCTGTATTTTTCAAGCTATTAGGGTGACGCTACCCTTCTTTTTCTTGGTTACATCCTCAACATGCATTCATCTACCAGAAATAAAGTACTGATGTGACATTAAAAGAAAAATTCAGTCATACCAGCAAGATGTACACAAGTCTAAACTGCTAAATTATGTGTTCTTATCATGTCATATTATAGGCCTTACCCTCTGCCTGTCTTTAGGTATGAGAAAGCAAATTCGGATGCTATAAAAGTAGCACTATTTGCCTGTAGAAGCAAAGTTCTATTTCAAATTCTAGCGAATTTAGTACAGTATACTACTACTACTACTACTACTACTACTATTATTAGTGATTATATGTGGAGAGAATATAAAATGTAAAGAGAAAAAGAAAGAAAACTATAAACAGAAGTAATGCACAATACCATTGCTCCCCACCCACTGACTGACACCCAACCCGACCTTCCAGGTAGTTTCCCCCAGTTTATATGCTGGGCATGATGTGCTGTGGTATGGAATACCACTTTGGTTATTTTGGGTCAGGTGTCCTGTCTCTGCTCCTTCCCAGCTTCTTGTGCTTCTTGTGCTCCTCCTCACTGGCAGAGCATGAGACTGAAAAGTCCTTGATCAGGGTAAGCACTACTGAGCAACAACTAAAACATCAGTGCTTATCAGCATTGTTCTCAGTCTAAAGCCAAAACACAGCACTGCACCAGCTACTAGGAAGAAAATTAACTCTATCCCAGCTGAAACCAGGGCAGACCTCTTTTGTTTATTTAGTTTCTTTAGCTTAATCTTTCCCTTTAGAATATCCTTTAAAAAATAAATCTTTTTCATTTAATGTTAATGTATACTATTTCAGTCTGTTCCAAATTAATTTCCTATGAATGTTTCAGTTCAAACTTTAAAGAGATTTTCAACTTTTAAACAATACAGCAAGTCTATAATTTACTTTTTCATCCCACTACATTTTTGTGTATCGTCATTAAAGGGTTGTCATCTGTTTAGTGGGTTTCTTCTTTCATACGGTTCCCTACTACTAAGTAGTCTAGAATGACTTGCAACTATTCGACATCCATCTACTGGATGTCTGTAATCAGGTGAGGTGAAATTCTTCCTGTCCCTGTAGGAACTGAAAAATGTCAAGTTTCTTGTAGTTTTATACACAGATGAGGGAGAAGCCTGTGGTCAGTGAACTTTCTGTTTTCTCTTAGACAGAATTCATAGATTTGCTTATGGGATCTACTCAGCTTTTCTAGCCAAGAGTAAGCAGCAGCAGCATACGGAAGTTTCCATGGAAGAAACAGGTTGAATATATAGGCCTTCACTGCTTCAAATATCCACCTGGGGAGGGCTCACGAAAAGCCAAAATGATCTGTGGTGGAGCCAATCCAGCAAATGACAGGCAGAAAGGGGCTGTAGTAAGTTTCAGAGGAGTAATAGTCACAGTGAAGAGCTCTTTGAAAAGTTCCCGAAGGACCTCTGTTTTTGTGACCTTGTACTAAACCACGCAGTCTTAACCTATTAATGCAGATTTGCGTGAACCATATTGACACACATTAGCAGGGGATCCACCACCTGGGAATCCATATGGAGGCATCAGCCTCTCACACAAGGTTGATTTTTTCTCCACCAGGTATCCACACAGTGTATTCAGTGACAGACCCCCTTATTTAGCTCACAAAGGAGACAGCAAAACTCTTCTCCATTCTTCCAGTGTCTCCACCTGTGCAGCATTCTTCAAGCACCTGCATTTAAAGACAAAAATCACTTGAGGGGAACTTCGTTTTGGTTCTTTACCATTTCCATATGCTTTTTTTCCAAAGAAAGGAATGGACTGATTTTATATGGATTATAGGGATGAAAAACAAAAAAAGTGCTTGTGTCTGCATGTATATGTTTGTATGTATATGAGATACTGAACACAGAATACTAAATTAATACGAATACAACCCTGAATGGTGACATCAGAATATTTCTGTAAATTAATGCCAAGTGACTGGTACAGTGTTCCACGTCACGAGTTACTGATGCACACACTCTTCCATGGGCATAACATTTTGTTCATACAACTCCCATTTTCTATGTGTATCTACCAGCTGAGCATCTAGCAAAGACTGCTATTTAAACTGATTATTTCTTTTTCTGGTTAGAGGGCGTCAATGACCTAAGAACAGAAGACCCACAGACTGCTCTGTATTTTTTGCTGTAATTGTAGTTACAAAAGCTCCACGTTAACTCGAATCACTTCACTTTCTCTAGGATGGCATGCAGCCTTCACTGGCACAAGAAATAATTAGTTTGTAGATGTAATCCTGCAAATGCTGGGACTTTCCTGGGATGAGTTCAGTGGTTGTCATTCCCCTTTACCTCTAGTGCCTAGCACCTCTCAAGTTCAGCTGGTAATACCTTTGAGGAACACTGAGCATTCCTTTACAAAGAGAAGGGCAGTGTTATTTACTAGATCCCTAACAACGGATGATATTGCTTAATATATCAATTCCAACTGCTGAGAAAATTAGGTAGGCAGAATTTGGCCAAGACACTGGGGATGTGCTGTTATTACAAGGGCAATGACATATTTAATCCCTCCTGATGAGAACAATTCTTTGCAACATTTTTTTTCCAACATTGCTTTTGAAAACACTTCTCAGTATGCCCCAAGTAAAACCACAAAATTTAAAAAAACCCAAAACAAAGCAAAAAAAAAATAATATCAATTCACATCTTAGTTATATGGATATCTGTTTCATATGTAACACTTGTCTTGTGTTGTCTTCCCTACCCTTGTGTGAGACAGTAGTTATCCTGTAGCTTGAAGCCCAGAATTTCCAGTTTGTGGAAAATCATGCTATTTCCAGCATGTTTTCTCTTCTGAAAAAAGTAAGACAACACATGGAACCTTCTAACAGAATGAGAAGCTCAAGGAAAAGGAAAAAAAAAAAAGGTTTCCAAGTATCTGGATCAAACAACCACCACCAACAAAAAACCAAATTCTTGAATGAAATGTAGCATTTTGGTTTCTTGATGGAAATGAAGTTGAATATTATGCTCAGACCATTTTCTGTGTCTGCCTGAGTCTGCGGAGCCATATGAAAATAAAAACTCGGAGTCTTTGAGTCATGAGGATTTCCCTTTTTCCCAGGTTTTGAGTAAGTGCTAACATTTCTGAAAATGGATTTTTGTTTTGCCTGCTGACACAAATGGTTTAACTTGGGTTGGCTCAGCCATAGCTTGTGAGCTCCAGGTCTCTCCTTTCCAGCCTCAGACATAGCTCCAGTTGGAGCTGGCTTACTTTGGGGTTGGACAGGAGCAGAAATGTATTACTGTTGTCACAGTGACATTTTTGTGTAGGTATAATAATTCCATTCCTTTCATGGTATTTTCAGACCCTGAAAGCACAATGGGACATTTTCAGGCCCCAAGAGGTTGGGCAGTCATATACATTAATAAAACAAAGACACAAAGGACCCAATACATCAATGTTCTAAAGTGTTTAACTATTCGATATATCGGAATCCCCTTACAAAGGGCTGGAGGCCAAAAAAACCCCACATAATGAATTTCAGTTCTAGTTTAAAAAACAATTGGGCAGCTATGATGAATCATCTACAGAAAAGGAAAATATTGTAACTTTTGGTTTGTTTCCATATCAGGCACTGCTTTGCTGCTTGGAAAAGGCTTTGAGCTGGAGAGGTATCCTGGGGGAGTACTGACATGTAAATAAATCCCCTGAGCATTGGCCTTTACTCTGGATTCTCAGTGTTAGAATTGCCATTAACAGAGCTCTCCAAGCAGAGATAGAGAAATAAACAAACTGCTACCTACAAACTACTACCTACAAACTGCTACTGCTACAAACTGATACCTTGCAAGTTGTTGAGTTTATTTGGGGTGAAATCAAGTCTAACGAAACCAAGTCCTGCAGCCTGTGTCCGTCACTCACCTGACTGAAGGAAAGTCTTTGTGCACTTCTTTTCTTTGTTTTTATTTTCATGAATGCTGTCTCATTGGTGCTGTAGGCAAAGCCTGCAGCTGAAATTTCTTTGTGGTGTCAGTTTAATTACACCATGACGTATAGTTGGTTGGAAGTGAGGAGAGATCTGACTGATATCTTAAGTACAAGTCTTACCATTTGATTTAAGTGATGCTACTGTGGAAGTGGAATAAAGCTGGAGAATCTAAACAGCAGAAGTCACAAAGTGTGAGGGCATGTGGATTAACTCTAGATATTCTTGTTTCTAAATTTGGACATGGGGCTTTAATCGTGGGCAATAAACCACACCTAGTCTTTCAGTATTCTTATCCTTTTTTGAGAGGGCAAGCTTGGCTTCATAAGCATGCAATTCACAAGCAACGCCAGTAAATCCAAACGGATAAGTTTTTCAGTGCTAAAGTCAGTATAAAATTGGTTAAAGGAAGGAAATATAAAATCTGTAACTCTATACTGTGCCTAAAATGTCATATGTATACAGATTTATTACTTTCTGACAAGGTAATGCTAATACAAAGAGTTGATGTCACAGTTTTAAGTAAAACTTCACTTTTTCATAAGCCGCTAACTTATATAAGCTTATCAACCTGTCTGCCCTTGAACTGTTTGAACAGTGGAATTATCTTCTGTAACAAATTTTGGAATTAATTGCTTTTCTGAACCCATTTGAAAAAAATCGAAATACTAAAAGTTTATTTAAAAAAATGTAAAAAGCCCTTCTGACTTGAAAATCTTGGCATGAAAAAGTCAATATTCTTCCCAGAGTGAATTTGTTGTATTAAACTGTACTTTTAAAAAGTTATATTCTTCCAAAAGAAAAATAGAAGAGTTTTACTGAATCCTTTAAGAATACTCTGCAAAATATCTGCAGGTGGGAAAAAAGATTGATCTCTGAAACCTATTGTTCTCCATCATCTTTACTAATACACAGTTTTAATAATGCTTAATAGATCATATACTTGAAGGAAGCACTGTGCAGATATGAAATAATGCTCCTAAGACAGCTTAGCAATATTATACACATATAAGTACTTATACACATATTAAGTTCTAAAACATCCAAATAAAACAATCTATTTAAAGTAACTCAGTAAACAAATGGAAGTTATGGAATTAGAAACTCTAGAAATACTAGCTCCCTGATGGGTTTCAGTGCTTTGCATGTGTGTGTATATATGTGTGTGTGTATGCAGATATGTGTGTGTTTCTGTATTAACTATGACAGCTACAGGTATGCAAATAAAACCAAGCAGAAAAGATTCTTGCATGAGTAGAGTATCACCTGCTACTTTAACAACTTCAGTCTACCATTTCTTTGTTTCAAACAAAGAACTCTCTCCCCCCCAATCTTTGTATTGCTGACAAATAATTTTTAATTGTGAAATAACCACAGAAATGAAAAAAAAAATATAATGAAAAGAACTAGAAGCACTTAATCCACACACTAATAACTTCTGAACCACAGAACTACCTTTGAATTTGTTATGCAGTGATGGATTGATAAACAATTGTATCTCCTGGACTAAAGAGAACCATTTTCCTCCCTAGATTTATATAAAGCTCATTCCATTTTTGTTCTGAAGTTCACTAAGAATTCAAGAAATGTTTTTTTAAAAATTAAATATTCATTTATTTAGAATTCTGCCAAAAGAAGTTGCTATCTATACACATCTATCTGGTACATAGCGATGCATACAGTAAATAAATATAGGAAAATCAATTAAGTCTGGTCGATATTAAATTCCTCTAGTGTCTTCTGCTTATGGAGTAAGTGAGATTTTCAGAAGTTCAGAAGAGTCTGTTCTGTTATTGGGTGCTACTACCTGCTCAATATTCATCTTGCTTTTCTCTTCAGAGTAGTAACAATTCTAAATTACTGTAAAATACTAAGAATTACTTAAGTCTGAAAGACATTTTGTCTTTAACCACTTATCATGACGTTCGCTTTTCTTTTCCTGTTTAGTATGTTGCTTGAATATTTATTTGGAATTATGTCTTCATTGAAAAATTTCATCATGTTGACACAGCAGCACTTCCTATAATGAAGATAAAGTTTATTTTCTATTTACTTTCTCAGGATATTTTTAGTGGTGAAGGATACTTTTCTTCAGGTAACGAAAACCTACCCTTCAAGATAATAAAGGGAACAAAAATATGTAATAGTAAGGTCTGGTGTGAGTAATAGGCTACAGAAATGCCCAGGTATTAGTTCTGTGAGTGAAAAAGAACCTGCACTTAGTAACCTACTCAAGTCAGGAAACCTATTGAGTGTTGCACTAAGTTCTGATTTGAAAAGGCATTGATCAGACTTGGTGCTAATTCTTTCACTGTGTTTTATAGGAGAGGGATAAGTTCTCTTCCCATCGAGCTGCTGGTAGCTCAGCCATTGATTTCATTTGGAGTAATAGCATCAGCCCAAGTGTCTGTTGCAGGACAATAAAGTACAGTTTATTTAAGTGCATGAGAGGATTTTATGAGACAGTGAAGCACATGGGCTGTAGAGAGTAGAAGCAGCAAATAAACTAGACAAGTAAGATAAACAATTCCAGGCCCTGTTCTTTGCAGTCCACCATTTTTCTGTATCTGTTGATTGCAAATCCCAGTTTCTTAAACTCTACTGCCAACACCAGTATTTCTTTATTTGATCCATATTCCTCATCTAAATACTGCTTTTCTTCCTAAAGAATATTTTTTTGTAGCCTATTCACTTATTCCACTTTCCATGCTATCAGGCCGTACTACCTGAGGTTTCTAAATCACCAGGCCACTCTAGTAGCAGTGTTCTACCTGTGCTTACTACTATTTTAACAGTTATTTCATTAAACTGAATAAGGGTGTAAGAATTCTAATAATCATGTTGAGCTATTTCTTTTGAGCTGTATGCTTTGGTTCTTCTTCTTTATTCCCTTAGGAAGATCCCAAGGGCTTGGTTTAAAGTTGCTTTGGGGTTTCAGGAACTTTCAGTATTACCAAATTACATTTCCTTTACTTTAATTTTTCTTGCATGTCAATGGTAAGAAGGTGTATTGGAATTTAGTTTTTATTCATAATTTGATCTACTAAATTTAAAACGGTAAAGTTTTGGTTAAAATCCCCCAACCCGCCCCTCCCCCCAAATTATTTTTTCATTCACAGGCACAGTACTTGAACAATAGAAATAAATAAATAACTCAATAAAAACACACCTTGAAGAACCTTCAGTTGAAAGGGAACAGAGAACTACAGTATAGCAGAAGATGTCTGTCTAATGTCTGTCTAATGGTATCATACAAATTAGGAAGGAAATACCTTTTTCATTATTATTATTGACATACCTTCAATCAGCAATAGCTCTTACATATCTTTTATGAAATTCTGGGAAAAAAAAGTATAGAAACCCCTAAAGTTTTCTTTTTTGTTTCTTGAGATAACAATCAATTTTCTAAGGAAGTTAGATTTTTACATGATCACTAACAAGAAAAGAGAAAGAAAACTTTGTAATGAAGAGTAAATTTCCCTCTTGACTTTTCCTAGTTATAATTTGCATTATATCCTTTCTTACGGCCTTCTGGGGTTTGACTTTGTTTTTTTCTTGCTATGTTTATTGTGATTGATTCAGGTAATTCTTCAGTATTAGAATTTATAGTCCTAATCACATTGTGCATTGTAATTGTTTTATCATTTTTGTTTACAATTTTACCCACCTGATCTCTTTTTCAAATATAAATTCTCTTTTGTCCTTAGCAATGCCTGAATGTTGATTTTTGCACTTCTTAGGAATAAGCAGAAAATATGGAAAGGATGGATGTTGGTTTTTGTTGTTGGGGTTTTTTTTGCACATTCTTTTTAATATATTTTGTCATAAATATTTTTCCATGATCATAGTATAAAGTAGTAAGATAGAAGGAAAATACCACTCTTTATATTATCTCATGGAGTGTTTTCAGTGTCAGATAAACAGTGATAAATCATAATGGGAGCAATACTGGATGGTGCTGGTAGAAATATGAACAGATAAGGAAAATTAATTGTAATAGCAGTAACACAATTACATTCAGGCTGCTTAGTTTTGCAAATATGGCCCAACATTGATGTTGTTTGCTGCTGCCGAAAACTCTAAATTATACACTGTAAAATGGAATAAGAGCTTCACTCCTGTTGAGATATCAGAAGAGCTCACTCTGAAAATCTTTGAGCCAAGATTATGAAATAAATTCACAACATCGTGTAGGTTTCTTTGAATCTTAGAAGTAGAGAACCATGACTAAAGTTATAGTACTACTACAACAGCTTAATTTTCATATGGCTTATTCACACAGCACTAAAGCAATGGTGGAAAATTTGAAAAGAAAAGCTCTAGGGGAATACAGATACCAGTTTTAAGAAAGATCCATTTGAGCTATACAATCTGTACTACATTAAATCTGTCCAGTGTGCACTTCAGAAATGATCACCAGCTACAAATGGCTTTTTTGAAAATATTTTACCCTCTCCCCTACTTCTTGAACAGTCTGAGAACACCACAGCTCCATCTTGTTCTTTTTTAATAAGGTATCAGCTAATATAGTATTAAAGCTGTTATCTAGCAGAGTTCCCTGAAGAATGAACCCTGGGAGAATTGTATTCACACAGTTGCATACCTGGTAACACCTTTGAGAACATTTAACTACAGGACATTATTGACATATTGAAGGAGCTGGTGAATTGAACAAAGTGTACTGACAAATCAGTGCACTGTAATCTTCCTTCAGAGTAACAAAGAAGGTCATAAGCAATTGTACCTTAGTTTCTTTATGTGTTTATTAGGTTCTCTTTCTATAACTGTAAAATTATTAGAGGGAACTATGAGATATCATCATCATAGAGGAAAATGATTTGAATGCATGCAATGATAGATATTCCTTACGTTATATGCCAATGAAACTATTTCCCTGCTGTCATAGAGAGCCTGTTTGAAGCAACTGACCAAAGATGAATCAAGATAAGCCAGAAATGAAATTAATATAAAGGAGGAAGTAATACAAAAGATTTAGAAAATTTATAATATGTCTTTCAATACAGGGAGTCTTCCCTCTATTGTCAAGAACACTCTTAACCTTGAGGGCATTCATTTTTGTCTCCGGTTTCTGCTCTGCTTGCTTTACTTATCAACTGGCCAAAAAACTTCAACTTGGTTGCATTAATTATCAGTGAATTTTATACTTCATAGTTGTGTGAAGGATGATGGTAGCTGGAGAATTGCAGCTGGATCAAGATATGGCATTCCACTGGTTAAGAAGCAAAGAAGAACAAGAACGCATCTACAAGTACTTCATTATCTGCAGTGGCTTGATAATTATTTTCAATCAATATCAACTTCCAAGGGTTTCAGAAATGGAATTTCCTTATAGCTGTAAAATAAAAACCACTGGAAAAAGTAAGTTTTCCAAAGCCTAAAAGAATGTGTGAATAATAGTGTTTAAGACTAATATTGCAGAAGAACATCATGCAGCAATGCTTGAACTGAAACAGCCTATCATTTTGAAATCCTTGCATGTAATGCTTCCACACCGGGACTGATTTCAAAAAACTTGACACTAACAATGTTAAAGTGCAGAATGAGTTGGTTTCACTACATTTTTAAATATAATAGCTTAAATAATGCATATGCAGTAATAATTTAAATTTTCTCTATGGATTATTCTACTAGGTTAAAGCTAAAATAACTTGTCAATATTTATGGTATTCATACATGTAATGAAGAATTCTTTTAAGAGTTATTTTCCATTCTGACAATAAAAACAAAATCAACTCTAAAAATACTGCAAATTGGTTTTCTTATTATGGGACTTCTCAGTATATTCTAGTTCTTTATTATATTTATAGCAAAAGCAATAAAAAGCAATTGTTCTCATGAAAGATGTGGCGTATATACATTCCTTCAAAATTGTATTCATGAAAACAATGCCCAGGAGATAGTTTTAAAAGCTGCTATAATTACATAATTTCAAGAAAAACACATCCTCAGTTTGGCTTAAATTCTGTATAGCTTACAGATATTTACTTGGTTTAACTTTGCTGCTAATATTCTGAAATTAGATTCTGTATGTGTGTGCATCTGTGTGTAATATTTGCTACTAATGAACAGGGACTTTTCTACTGCAACACTTGATTATTAAGAGCAATTATGCAAAGAGCATATGCGAAATATTTTATACTTGCAGTGTGAATATACAGTAAACTGAAGGGAAAGCATTTTCCCTGTGCTTGATTCTGAGAGAATGTATTTTGAGGGATCCCCAAAATATATAAAAGGACAAATTAAGGAGGAAGAAGTGGCAAAAGAAGATTTAAAGGTAAGAATATTATTTATTTGCATATGGGACTAGGCCCTTTTCTTTAGATAAATAAGCAGTACATCATAAAGGACTAACCTTTTGAAGAATCTATGGATTTAGATAGATGTCTGATACAATTTTTAAATTTGCCTAAATATTCGACTCCCTTTGATTTTAATTGAAGCAGGTCCCTGAATTTCTTTTGAGAACTCTGCACATCATATGCCAGTGCTTTTAAATGTTCTTCAAAATCTATCACTGGATAAAGAATTTTGCATACCTTTTTTATATGAGAAAATGCTGTGACTAGGTCATATATATATATGTATCTTTTCAGAGCTCAATCCTAGATTTTCATGTACAGTACATTTAATTGAGAGTATAAAATTTGCATTGAAATTCAATAGATACACATTTGATTCATAGCTATTAGTAAACAGATTGAGAGATTTCCTTTATAATTTATTTGTTGATCAGACAGAAAAGGAACAGGAAAAGATATTTTTTTTTTTATAATATGATACAAATTCTAGCACCCGTTGTGAAAAATTAACTGAAATGTCATAATGTTTTATTATAAATAATGATAAAGTCTTTGGTTCTAGCCGGCCCTTATTTGGTCATGTTAGTGAATAAAATAACATTAAAATTTGGATTCATTTTACTACATGCAAACATCGACAGTATTGACAACTCTGCTTGAGTTAATGTCTGTAAGCTGCCTTTAAAATGAGTAGAGATACGGACAAAAGGTTTTGTTAGAACCAAGGGAATAATTCATTTAATCTTGAATAGCCTTCTGAAAAAGACTGTGGGATATTTCTGCCTATTTCTCTCCACTGACTGAAAAGACATCCATGTGACAAGGGTAGAAAAAGGGGTAAAAATGATAAATGACTGCGTTCCCTGGCAGCAGTGGGCTCCATTGCCCTAAAATAAAACTGACAAGTGTCATTAGCAGTGCTTCATGGAAGCTGTCTTTTTATCATTCTTTTGCCTGCTTGGTACATACCACTTCCAAGGTAAAACTTGACTAGGCTATTTTATTTTGGATAATTTACATATAGATACTCCTTGTAACTGAGTTTCTGGTGATGTTAGAACTCAATTTTCTCATTATTTTCTTTTGGGAAGAAAGGAGACTGTAGAAATAAGGAGAATTTATTATGGTATTATATTTCAGAGACTTCTTTTGTAAAAACATTGACTAACATTTGGGCCTAAAGTACTGTGTTTAGTATTTTCTCTTTTAACATAAAACGTAACCTTACCAGGCAAGACAAATCACTTACTTCCAGATCCCAGTCAATTATTTCAAGAACTACTAGAGAGCTTCACTTCTGAAGAATTAACTTTTTGGCTACCAGAGCACTCAAAAGTGACAAACAGCCTAGCATATAGCTTGAAAGATCGCGTGAGAAAGTGAAATTTAGTGCTATTTATGATTTCCTCCCTGGAAAGAATTGATTTTATTTCATTGCTGTAGAAGCTGAACTGAAAACCTTTTGTTCCAGGATCAGCATTCACCATGTGCTCACTTTATTAGCTCTAAGAGTAGCTCCAGACACTCTTAAGGGATCTTGAAGATTATGATTTTATAGGTTGGTCTTTTCATTGGTTCTAGATTAGACAAATAAAGGATAGATCTATATATCATTCTCCTGGGGTTCTGGATGGGATTTAGGAAAGCAGATGCTTCAGATTTCACATTCTTCAGGGCAGGAGCAAAGTCCTCTTAGGTGTTTGCAGGTACTTCCTGTAACATTGATGGACGTTCCAAACACAATCACATTAGTAATCAAGAAACCAACATAACAAATTACTCAGTTTAGTTGAGCTCTAAATATCCAAATATAAATAGTGCCTGCTAAAACAAATTTGCAAATCTGGGACAAACTCACACACTCAAACAATCTGCCAGAATTTAGCAATTAAAATTTAACTTCTTAAAAATCTCCATTGTGTTTTTGACTACAGAGCAGCCATCTCTGAAATAGTATTACTGACTGACTTATCTCATGTGTTATCTCCCACCAGCCTCTGATGCACCATGTTCAGAAACAGACTTGATGATGATGACAGTGATGACGATAAGATGGCATTTGGACATAATTCAATTGAAAGCTGTCTCGAAATAAAATTGCCCTGATTTTGTACATACAGTTGGCATTTTCATAAATGAAACAAACACCTGCACGCACAAGCAGTCCTATCTCATATAAATGCAAAGTTTATGAGTTTGGACATCTGTGTTTACTAACAGTTGTCACCATAATTTAGAGGGTCTTGGGAAGCGGAGGGTTATGGAATTAATCTTGACATATATTTCTGAAGATGAGATTTTTTATGTGGACTGTCTCCTATATGTTAGTGTGTGCATGTGTATATTTTATTAAAATGTGCAATATGTTAAGGCATAAACTATTACATTTTTTACATGGATATTATTTTTCTATTTGTACAGGTCTAAGTTCAAGAAGGTATTTAAATATTTACCTATCATGCCTTCAATTACTTCACTTGCATATGTTAAATCATTTTTTCCAAGACAAGGATACTTTTTTGAATTAGAGCCAGAAAGATAATGTTATTAGCTGTGCAGTTATTTCTTTTTATCTGTTGATACAATAAAGCATGCGTATTTCCCTAAGGTTACACAAATATTATTCCATAAAATCCAGTGATTTTATTGGCTTGTTAATTAATTTTCAGGGGAGGCTCAAGAAATGACCTTCTCATTAACAAGCAGAGATTATCAACCAGGATCCACTGGTTTGGCCAGAGGGACAGAAAAACACACAGATGGAAAAATAAAAAAAACCCTACAAGTAAACACAAAATATTGTAGCCAATAGCTCCAGTCATTGTTTAGACTTCTCCAATGTGTACTTTAAGATATTTTTAATCTCACCTCTTTTCATTTACAGTGGCAGGTAAGTAAATATATAAAATGCCACATTAGTAGAAGAATAGGGTTTTTTGTTTATTAAACCAAAGTGAAATGTTGATTTACACTAAGAACATAAAAAAAAAAAGGCAAAAGGGAGATGATTACAGCTTCACTTTGGCTGCTCAGCTTCTAATAGTCTTCCACATGTAATGAGACTGGGGAATGGAAAAGCCTTTTCCTGACAATGCTGGCAGGATAACTTCTACACGCTATTGATTTTTCTTCATTGATTGTAATCTTCCTCTTCCTGAGCGTCTGTCTTTGCTTCTCTGACATATTGAACACTGAATAGTCCCTGAGTAATTCTCAAACAGTTTGGGATCATTTTTATTTTCACAGGACAGTAGAGACCAATGGAGTGATTTATGTGTACTTTGGAAGGCAAAACAAAACAGTTCTGTCCCGGGAATAAATATGGACGCAGAGACTACTTTTTTTTTTTTTTTAAAAAAAGTATCCTACTTCTTCCCTCCTCTCCAACCCCCCTTTACTTCCATACTCCAATAATTTCATAAGTATCTGCCAAATCATGTAGAGGAGAACAGTAAGGCACAAACAGCTCTCACAGCTGTGATTTCAGCTGTGATTGATGATGAAATACCACTGGAGGGATAGCAGGAAAATGAATATTTATTAATGATATAAAGTGCCACTGGTTTGAAATCCAAAGAGATTTATCATTTTATACTCATGGGATGTATGCATTGAAAGCAGAATGTTCAATAAAAAGAGACAAATACCTCAGTCAAAACATAAGTACTTCCAGTGAGCTTCTGATTGAATTCCTTTCTTAAAGTGAGCCAAACATAGTAGCTTTCATAAGGATTTTCATGGGATTATATCATAGAACAGTTTGGGTTGGAAGGGACCTTAAAGATCACCTCGTTGCAAACTCTCTGCCATGGACAGTGACATCTTCCACTAGACCAGGTTGCTCAAAGCCCCATCCAACTGGCCTTGAATACTTCCAGGGATGGGGAAGCTACAGCTTCTCAGGGTAACCTGTTCCAGTGCCTCACCACTTCAGCTAATTATGTTTACATGAATGGTAGATCATGTAGATCTAGCCCAAGGGAAAATTGCAGCAACAATAGTTTTCGCATATTATAAAAACATAGCTATGCATAATAATCATATAATACTAACATGAAATTTACAATAATTTATTTTCTGCAGAAGACTCCAGAATTGTTTGATGTGTAACAGTTGGCTTTTTCTGCCTTTACTTCATTAGCTTTTATTTTATAAAGCTGATAGTTCAGATAAGCTGTACCACACCATTACAAGCAGCTTTGCATATTTTTTATTCACAGCAGAATTTTTCTCTGAATGATCCTAGCCTTTCAGAAGTTAAATAAGGCAATTTCTGGCTTATCTGATGTACAAAAGACTTTTTTATTTTTTAAATTTGGTTTTGCAAAGGAAAAAATATTACAAAATATCCTTGTGCCTTTGTCTTGAACGTAGGCCCGATTGGGAAGTATTGTCCGGTGTTGATCCTTTTTTTCCCTCTGATGTTTTTGCAGCCTGTTATATGGGATGAGCTTGTTCAGACAATAAATGTAGCTGCTGTGTTGACAGCAAAGGAGAAATTGACTGATGGAATTCAGCTCTATAATTTAACATGCAGTTTTCAAGTCAGGCTGGAAGTTCCAGATGTTAAACTTTGGCTAATGGATAGTGCTGAGAAAGGCAGGGTTCAGAGGAAGTCTAAAAATGGATGAAAAGCATATTCATGGCTAAAAATGCAAGCAAAATAATTATTTACTTTGATTTGGGAAAAGAAAGGAAAAAAAAGCAAGAATCTAGTTGAAACTCTTTTACATTAGAGAGTAAGAAAAAAGGCACACACTCTACCCAGTAAGAAGCACATCATTACATCATATAAATTTAAAAGCAAGTGACTGGACAGCAAGTGATGTCTCCTATTTTATCAACATCATCCTTACTGAAACTCAACAAAGCTTCATTAGATCAGTGGATTCATTGTTCATTGTCATTTTATATGTTCATAGTTCCCAGTGGAAAACCACTCATGTTTCTGACTGTATGTATTACTGTGTTACCTGGGCTTTACAGCTGCCTCAGTAATGAGCCTGAAGGACAATGGCAGGGAAAGAGGCAAAGAGATAGGGAAGGGGAGAATGCATTTGTAGTTAAATCCCTGGAGAATCAGATGATGTCTCTTGTTGCTCAGTGCAAGAATTAGCAGCTCCCACTGACGAGGTTTGTGAAGAAAGGGCTGGTGCTCCTAGCTGGATCATAGCTGGAGAAAGAGGGTGGAAGTCAGGCTTGTTTAAATAGATCTCCTATTTAATGAATTTTTCCAAAAAGTCTCATTTCAATAAAGGATTTAGGAGTATAAAGGTTAAAAAGAATAAATTATTGTCCCACAATGAATTATTGTAAAAATAAATGAGGGGTACACAGCTTTGATTGTGCTACGTAATGAGCCAGCATTTTGCTTTCACTGCCTTCCCAAGGTATTCCCAGCAGCTGTAGTGTGCCAGGAAGGTTAGAAGTATCTTTTCTGAAAAACAGCCAAGCAGCCTCTCCTGTGTGAAATACAGTATAAAGTTAGCACTCGTTTTGGTAAGAATAATGATGGGTATCTGTGTTTAGTGTAAGGATATCTGAACATTACCTTCAGGCAAGCAAACGCATATTGCAAGTATGAACTGAAAGACACAGAAATCAACTAATACTTATATTTTGTCTACTGCTAGGGATGGGATTCAGATTATTCTTCAAACACCTGAGTCATAGTTCTGCCAGTATGGACATCTGCTGTCATTTGAAATGCCCTAGAATACCATTTCCACTTTCCCAGTGCTTGTCTGAATGGGTATACATCCTTTGGGAGCTCTAATGGCTCTACATGCCCGGGTGGGGTGATCAGAGGTAGCTTCAGACCCCAGCAGTATTTCACCTTACCAGCCTGATAGTTGCAAGATTGCTGCAGTTCCATGTCCCCAGGCTGGGTTAGTACATACACAAAATATAAACAGAACCAGCCACACATGTCAGCACAGAGAGGAAAAAGAGCATATCCTGCCACGTGTGTAATCACACTCAATGCTCACATGTTCATGAGCAGCAGAGGTACCCTCTTCTGCTCCTTTTCTCCAACTGACCAGGGCTGAAGTCTGCTGGTGGGATATAGACACGCACAATATGGGTCTTTCCAGGAACTGGCCTCAGACAGTCTGTCTACGCAGCAGCTGGTTCCCAAACACCAATGCTCTCCAGTTCCTCATGCCTGAGCTGAACCCTTAAGGCCAGGAAGTTCATAGCCAAGAGCAGGGGCTAGTCAGACCAGTGTACTGAAACCCAAACCCCTTTGCCCACCAGAAAGAAAGGCTTAGAACCAGAAATAAAATGCCTAACTTTAAAGGACTTTGGCAGGTATCTGAATATTCAGTGTGGTTGAATCAAATTCCCCTTGGTACGCTTCAGCTGTCTAATTCTGGAAGTACCTGAAGTCACAAAGAAGACTCCATGATCACCCAGAATTTCCTTCATGTCCCTCATTGAATGATAATTTGGAAAATCTGTTGTGCCCCACCACTACATGAGCCTCAACTGAGGAATTCATGGAGCTTGTGAAGAATACATGAACTCAGAAAAGGGAACAGTTTTTAAACTGGTATTATAGTAAGGGGTCTCGGGGTTTTTTAGCTGGTGAGACATCGGTGTGGATCCTTGTGTATTTATAGGTACACGTGTAAGGAATTGTAAGTCCCTCAAATTCTCCTGTCTTAACTGTGTCTCCAAAATGTTCAGACTAGTTTGCTGCCCTTCCAGTCTAGAAACTCTTGCATTCTTGTCTGCAGACTACAACTAAGAAGAAAAGATATCCAGCCATTGTACACAGAGGGACTGATAATAATTTCCTGTCAGCATATTCTAAAGAGAACAAAGTTATTAAAAAAGAGAAAGGAAGAGTGAGGACACCTATACAGTATGTGTGCCTGAAAGAGTGCCCTTTCATGCACCCTCTCATGTTCCTGCAAAAAAGAGGCTGAAACTCCTTATTGACATAGATAAGGTCTTCAAAAGTCCCGAAGGGGTAAATGTTTCAAGGGATTTCCACATTTCCAGAGATTTAATAAAAAGGGAAACGCGCAGTTGTTCTGTAAGGGAAATCGATTCTCTAAAGACTAAAGATTTGCGGTGGGAAATCAGAATGCTAAAATACCTTTTAGCATGTGCAAAAAATATTCAGCTAACTTGCTTTGCTGTACCTATATTTTCCCACCTATTAAAGAAACTGTATTAGAAGTCAGCTAAAGACAAGTATAAAAGTATATCCAGTAGGATGCAAGATGTAAGGGTATTAACATTTTTTATCTCTAATGATGAAAATCTGGCTAATTTATTTCTTTTGCTTGCATATGGGTATGAACTATCAGATTCCAGTAATGCACTGGTTAATAATATCAAAAATAAAGCAGCAGATAAGTAAAAATAATGAAGCTGGTTAAGATACTGTTGCTTCTCACAAGGGAAAAACTGGCTTTATTGTGATTCAAGCAGAGCAGCCAGATTTCAAGTACTTGATACTAGCAGGTAATGGGAAATCACCCAGTTTTTTCACATATTTCTGTTCTAGCATCTTAACTTGAGCACCCTACATCATTCTATTTCATGGATTCTGACACTTGGTGAATGAGTTTAAAAACTTTTAAAAAGAAGGGGAAAAAAAACCCCTCCATAAAGTCTTTTTATTTTGAGTGATTATAATCACAATTTTCAGAAAATAGCATCCGTATCCTGAGCTGATGGTATGTTACAATGGCATGTCACATCTGGATATATCAACCATATAATATCGTTTGACTGGTGGCAGCATTGCCAATTGGAGGAAAAGCATCTCTTAACTAAGGCAGCATTTCCAAACACACTTCTACTCCCGGGCTACAATGTGTGCATATCTGTTTATTGGAATCTGTAATGCTCCTTTGGCTGGTGGGGTAATGAAAATGAGGCTTTAGTAGGGGAATATCTACACTACTTACAGGGCCTCTAGGTTCAAAAACTTGATAGATGTACTTTAGCTACCTTTAAGCTAGATGTCTTGTGTAAAGTACCAGGAATGAATGTTTTAACAATAGTCAGGTTTGGGCAGCCAATAATCATGTCACTGGTAAAGATTTGAAAACTACCTGTACCCAAACCTGATTGTGGAGTGCTGGGGAATGTCCTCTCCATTCAGTGTGTGAGGGTTAAATATTTACACTTATCAGAAAATCAGTCTGATCCGATCAGTGCAGCTGCTTGTGATTACCATGTCATTTTCCTCTAGCACATCTTCCTGCGCACTGGCTGCTTACATTTGCTTTGAGGGCAGGTAAGGACCATTTCTGGATCCTGAAAAGAACAAAGGAATCAGACAAATATTCTTATCAACCACGGAGGTTACAAATACCTTTTGAAGGGAAAGCTTGAAACTGCTTTCACTTTAATTTGTGAAGTTCACACAACATACTTCTAGAAGCTTGTTTTGTGCCACTGTAGCCATAACAGCACTTCCCAATGTCACAAAAAGTTTGTTGAAAGACAGTATTCACAACCTCTTGTTTGAGGAGTATTTTACCAATGATTTAAGTATTTTCAAAGAATAGTCTTCAGACTGATCAGATAGTCTTAAAATTTAGGAAGCGTATTTTCTATTATTCCTTTATGTGAAAAAATGTTAAATCAGTCCTGAAGTGGAATGAAACAGTAAAATTTAAGTGACAGAGACAAATTGCTAAGAGTAAAGGGTCATGTTCAAGAGTCTTCACTAATCCAGATGTTGACAGATAAACCAGACCATTTAGCGTATGATGAATAAAGTCTGCATTCTAGCTCTCAACACAGTGAAAATACAGGAAAGGTAGACATCCACTTGGGCTAAGATTCATCTCACCTAGCTTTAAATACCTTCAAAGCTGACATCTATAACTAAATGGTTGTCTAGACCCCTTCTATAGCTGATGGAGAGGAAGAGACACTCCTAGAGCTCTAGATGCGGCAATTTCTTTCACGTATGAAAGGAGCACTTTCACTGGCATCATTGATGCAAATATCTGCACTGTAAGCATTTATATTTAGCCAGATGAATCATGCTAGCAGCATCTGTATGATTTCAACTGTTCTCCATCCTTTCTGATGTAGACTTACTTTACTTCCATTGACACAAAACGAGAATTTAATTTCAGGAAGGGGTATTCATGACAGTACACAAGGACCAAGTCAGTACGCACTTAAAAGGGAAGCATTCTGCATACTTCACTGTTCCATAGTTCTTTCTGCTTTAGAGACGTCAAAATAACAGAAAATTACTGTTATTTTTTGACCTTCAGTTTTCCTAATCTTTATAACTAACAAATAAGATAACTGTGGTAAGACAGAAACAAAGTGTATGTGCAATGTATTCAAAATCAAATTTGGAAATCTTAATATTTAAGGAAATTGGATTTCATTTCCGTGCCACTGTTTTAAATGCAGATGAAATTTCTCTATTTTATTTTTAAATCAGAAGGCGAGACCTTGAAACTGTGTTTCACACAAGGTTAGTTTTCTATCTAAATATGTAAAATAACAAAAGCTGATATGACTTAAGACAGCAAAAATGTGGTACTCAGGGTTGAGCTCTTGAAAATTAGTAAATGCCCTTGTTGTCATTTTCAGAAAAACTTTATTTTGACCAGTCTGTATGTGCATTGTAATAGCATCTTTAGTTACATCAGCATATTTTTCATTTATTTTTTTTTACAGGATTTCATTCCTTCTCCTTTATACATTTGCATAGGGTGGATATTGTTTCCAAAACTTTGATAAATCTGCTATTTGCTAACTTTCAAGGCCCTGCTTGGGAATTTTTAAGACAGCCTGAATATCTCATAATTTGTAAAATATTCTTGTAATTTTTTATTAGTGGTGTCCAGGAGTTTCCTTAATGCCAATGTGAACAGTATATACTCAGCCCATTCTTCCTCCTCTGCTAAACTCATGCCACATATGCCTGTGCCTCAAAGGACTCTCTGCAGTCATCGTCATAACTAAGTTCATAAAAGACATTTTGATAGTTGCTGGAATCCTCAGCTTTAACTTTTTCACTGAATTCATAGTGTTTCCAGGACTTCACTTCTGGGTGTTGGTTATGGCAGAAGCTTATTGCTGTTCAGAAAGTGAGATGAGTCTCATCCTGTCCCCTCATATAAACAGGGCCAAGCTAAAATGCTTCAGCTTTCTTCCTGTATTATAAGTAGAGGTGTTTAATGGGAAAATGACAATTACAGCTACCTTATGGACAGATATTTTATTTTACTGCTTGTGATGTGACCAGTTGCCATGGTATACATAACGCAATGAACAAACAGCTATAACAGTACTAATGACTGTCATGGGTTCAGCAGCAGCAGTCATTTTTCTCCTTCTTGGTAGTTGGTGCAGTGCTGTGTTTTTGATTTTGGGC
>JARCZZ010021305.1:0-39468 GCA_030323915.1 Brotogeris chrysoptera | reverse complement strand
GGCTGCTCTGAATCTCTTCTCTGCCCAACCTGCAGCTGTGCCTGGGATTGCTCTGACCCAGGTGTAGGACCTTGCACGTGGCATGGGTAAACTTCATGAGGTTGGCACCAGCCCACCTCACAAGCATGTCGAGGTCCCTCTGGATGGCATTCCTTCCCTCCAATGTATCAGCCGAACCACACAGCTTGGTATCATCGGCAAACTTGGTGAGGGCACACTCAATCCCACTGTCCATGTCACTGACAAAGATGTTGAACAAGACCGGTCCCAATAGATGCTCTTACTGTCAGGACTGTGCAACACTTAGAGCATGACGTTGAGACTGTATGCCTGGAAAAGCAGAATGAGACCATTTGAAGATAAGTGACAATGCAAATTCTGGTGAATAATAGTAGAAAACTGTGTTGAGAAGAAGACAAAAGTGTTTTCCTTTGGAAAATGTTGCTTCTGGGTTTCCCAAATGAGCAGTCTCTTAATCCGCCAGACTGCACTAGGTGTTGATTTAGAAGGAGATTAGAAGATGGCCAAAACAGAGCAAGATAAAAACTGTTGAACAGTGTGGATAATGATGAGACACACACTTTAATTCTGCCTCTGATCTTTTTTATTTAGCAGCCTAGACATGGCCTGACATTAAATTGACTTTATAAGCCTTCAGCAGTGTCAGCATCATCAAATACAGATGATGGGCTAGTGAAGATACCTCTGAACTTTTCTGCAAGTGTCTGAGGTCATACTTTATCTCACCTGTTCTGGTATGCAGACATGGAAGCAAACATGTAAAGACCTGTGTTTCACTCTGATTAAAAGGCTCAGATTTATGGGATGCTGGAGCCTGCTTACTTGGGCATCAGAAGGGATGTGAAAATACAAACCATAGAGTTGCAGTTTTGAGACTGGACTGCAGATCTCCTACTACAGAAAGAACATCTTTCTCTCCTGTGCACCATCTTGTGCACCTCTGCAAGGCCAGAGCTATATGCAGGGCTTGTTAAGAATAGTATATTGCAAAGAGGTCTTCTTTGACTTGTCCTTCATTACATTTTTACTATTAATGCCATACCAGAGTTGGTGAAGGGGTCCTGCAGATAACTGCAGCAAGTCTCCTTTATTCCCACTCATTCATTCAGAACAGTGGAGATGGCTTTTTGTTAGACATCTGTTTGCTTTCGTTGATCAGCACTCAATACCAGAGTGGTGTGTGAAACTGGCAAGTCTGAGAGTTATCAGAAATACTGACATCCATATTTTACCTTAATAAGACTGTCAGGATAAGGTCTCTTCTTTAAACTAATAAACAATGCTTCACATCAAGAGATAGATCAAGGCGGTAATTTCCTTCCCCTACATGTACGGAAGTGATATGAGTGTAGAAACTGGTCCATCCCACATGTCTACATATTGCCAGCTTAAGCAGATATTTCACTTCCTGCTATGTGTGGGAAAATAAAGATTTAGGCCACTAACTTAGACAAGACTTTTCTCAGAATGAAGCTATTTGCAGTGGAGCCTCACAAAAAATGAGACATCTTGGATGAGCAGTACTGCCAAGCACCTATTGTGGCAACTGAAGTTGGAGAAGCGCATGCAAAGTCCTGTTTTATGTAAAATGTAAATAAGTCAGTATGTAATAGTCTTCAAAATTTGAGATGTTTTCTTTCCTTTGTTTTGACTAGATTTGTAATACGTCAAACAGTATAATGAAAGTCAGAACAGAGCTGCTTAAGCCAATCCTCTTGGCCTAAACCAGCAGCAACATAGGTGAGAGGTTTTTTACTCTTTCTGGTCATTCTGGAAACTAAACTGTGTGGCTAAGAGTGTCAGAATCTATTTTTCTGGAAATCTGTGACAAATCCAATAAATTTGTGTGGGCAGGATGATATTGTGCTATACTCCCCACATTCAAAGCCAAGGCATAGCACTGCTAAGTTGCTTTTATTTTATCTTTGTGATACGTACACAAAGAGAGTTGAGCTTCTCTACTCAAACTGCAACACAGTTTATGCAGGGCACTTATCTAGACTGCTGTAAAATAGTACTGTAAAATGTGGTAAACACTGTGTGAAAAAGCACTTTTGTGTGAAAAAGCACTTTTGTGCTGCTTAGACACAAAATTTCAGTGAAAGCAGGGTTTGCTTGCCAATTTACAGGGGAGTTAAATGGGCTCAAAAAGGTGGTCTGTGTTCTTGCAGTATCTTATTTTTCCATGTGTACTTTATACCTTGCCAGGAAACAACCAGTCATTAATGCTGCAATTAAATAGCAAAACAAGTAATGCTGGAGATTAGGGGCAGCCTACTCTGATGTTCCCACTGACCCCCTGAGTGTGTCTTCCTATGGTCTGCACAGGAAATCTGGCTTCCTAAACATATATGTCCTGAACTGAACTTGTGGTAGATGCCTAAAGTAAGTTTAGTAGCTCACTAAGTAAATTTAGTAAGTGTATATGAAATCTATTCCCACTTCACTGTACATGTTGTAAACATTCCTGCCTTTTTAAGAAAATCCTCAATGAAAATTACTTTCAGATGCTCAGTATGCAGCCATTTGTTAAGATGTACAAGCTCCTTTTCTACACCTTCACTTCCTTTTGGTAAGGACAGCAGCACAGATGAATGATAAAAAACTCCTTTCAAGCCTGGCCTTCACATCTTGAAGCTGTAACTGCATATTAGAGCAATGATATTGATAGGAATTTCAAGTGCTAAACACCATTAAAGATACAGTGTTTGATTCAGCAAACTGATGAGCACTCTGGATGTGCTCCAGTAAAACACTTAGAAATATTTATGGCACTTGTCTTACATTTAAGTATAAGCTTCCTATTAAATGCTTTGCTGTATTGGGTGGAAATAGATAATGTTAAGATAAGGTTCATGTCACCTAATTTTAGCCATTTAAAAGTAAGATGTCAAACTGAAGCTAACTGTCAAAGCTCAGGCTGTTACTAATGAGGGGAGGCAAGTATCTCCAGAGAGTGATTCTGATTTAGACATTTATTTCTGAATGGACTCAGTTCCTCTCCTTGCTCTCTTTAGCTTAGACTAGACACCTGACTTCCAGAAAATCAAATTCAATTTAATTATCTATTAATTGTCTATTAATTTCTGCAGAATTTGTACTGATTTCACATTTAATTTACATGTTTTACAGATCACATTTAAAACATTAAACCTCATCACCTCCAAATGTTTATATCATTTAAATGCAAGGTTAGGCCTGAATCTCTCTTGTTGTCATATGTGCGCAGAAAGAGAAAATAAACGCTCTCAGCCTCTTAAACTCTTATCAAATACTGCAGAAGGGGTGAAATCACTTTGCCACCAAATTCTCAGAGAGGAATAATTTCTTTTCTTTCTACCCATTACTGAATCTGCAGCTTGCTGTCACACCCACAGTATTAAAAAAGAAGGGAAATTTATACCCAGTTCTCTGATGGAAAGAATTCAAGAAGGGAGAGGTAGCTGCATGTTATGAGTGGAGCTCTTATCTAGACATGGAGTCACATCTAAAAATGAATTAATAACTTGTTGAGACAGCACAGCACTTTAGTTTTTACATATTAAAGTGGTTCTGCAACCAGTTGGTCATAACTGAAACTAAAGATTCTCAAAAAGGCAGGCACACAGCATTGTGGAACTCTGTATTTGATGTTTGCCAAAGACCTCCTTGTGTGGTCCTGAGATCCTCTGAATGCTAACAAAAAACCTAAAAAACCTGGCAACATCTAATGTCTTTTATCTGGAAGTACACTTGGTACTGGAAGGAAGACACAGAAAACCTAATCATAAGAAACTAGGATGAGTAAAAACATGGATAGAAGATGGGTGCATGACTACATTTTTAATTTACATGTAGTATCAATAAAATGAAACTTTTATCACAACCTTGACGCAATATATTTTTTAATATGGCGAAGTACTGGATAAGGCACTTCAATTATATGTTTCCACAAGCACAATTTAGGACACCTTAATTGCCTGTCAGTCAAATCTCACTGACTGGTTGTGCGCACGGTCCTGACCCACTGCAAACATGCAAACATGCAGCTTAACTAATCTGTTTTTTATAAACCCACTTTATTTTGCATTTGCATTTGCAACAGCCTAAAAGTGTGCTTGGAACAGTCACTACCAGTTAATTGAAAGCCAGGAGCATCTTGCAGTCAAGAAGGCAAAGGGAATTAGAAATGTGAACCTGAAGAACTACTGACTCTTTCACCACTGAATTTGAACAGGGAGAAAAGGTAAGAATTTCCCATTTACCACATTTCTCTTTTTTACTTGGCAAATAATTATATTACAGTATATATATTTTATATATATATATTATATTACAGAACCCAGAAATCACTCTGCTGAAGAAATAATTCATGTATGGTTAGTTACCAGGAAGAGTAAGTCCTATCTGAGTAAAAAGCCTTCTGGAAAGTGATTGATTTGCTTTGATCAATACTGAAAATTCAAGTGCCACTTATTTTTTTCTTTCTTGTGTTTTCCATAAACATAGTGATATTTAAAACAAAGTTTTCATTTGTAGTAAATTTGTGGGTTATTTCCGCAAATTATTTTTGGTTTCTTTGGGTAATTTCCACAAATTAGGACTATATTTCTACAAAACATTGTATGTTTCTTCTTAATATATGATTACAGTGTGGTTTATTTTGCTTCCAAACTATCTACATCAACTCCAGTTCTTTCTTTTAATCACACACAAATGTATTTGTTTCAAATAAATCTATTTGTGCACCTTTGTTTACAAGTGCTGCATTTCTCGTTTGGTAATTTAGGTATCTGATTTGAGTTTACATGGTTACTTTTTCATTTAAGACCCTGTGTACATTTTAATTCATTCCTGGATGTCAATTTAAATTGAATTTTCTCTTTAGGAAGAGGTGATAAAATTGAAGTATACCCATCAAAAGACCATACTGCACTAGTTATAAAAGGTAATATGCTGTCCTGCAGCATGGTCAGCCTGTATGGAGCCAGAAAGGTTACTGGGATTCCTTGTGATTGCAAGAGTTCATGTTGGATGTAGGGCTGGGGCATAATTATCTGTTTGCTTTACCTAGGAAATGGATTTGAAATATTCCTGGGAGGGCTTTCAGGCTTTACCCAGATGAATGTGTTCCATGCTTAAGATGAATAACGCTGATAACATACAGATGTTGTTTATGTGTAGAAACACATTCTTAGATTTTAGAACTATCAAGGGTATACTGAGGAAAAAGGATTTTCCAGCATGGTGCAGCCTACTCTTGTTAATGAACCATTTGACCCCTTCCGTAATCTGCAACCCCAACAAGTGACTCACAGGCAATCTGAAGTAGCACAAACCATGCAGAATTGCAAAAAGATTCTGAGAAAAGGCATCTCTGGAAACTATTTGGTAGCCACAAAAACCGCGTCGTGTATAAGAGAACTTCCAACACCTGATAGGTTGCATCTCCAGCTGCTGTCAATAAGTGTCATTTATAACATTATGGCCTTGGGATAGTTAGAACAGTTAGATCAACATCCTGTCACCAGCAGCAACCACAGGTCAATGTCTAAGGAAGAGTGTGAGAACAAAGAAAACGGAAGATATTTCATTGAGATGCATTCTCATTCTTGAGTCGTTTTCAGATAAAATCGATTTCCAGGTAGAACTAATTTACCTGAGATCAATACAGGTGGGTTGTTTGGTTCAGTTTAGTTTAGTTTTGGTTTGGGGTTTATTTGTAATATTTAATAGATTTTTACCAATGGGCTTGTCCAGTTCCCCTGTAATGCTGTGTAAAATTTTAGCATTCACAGCATCCTGTGACAAGCACTTCCCAAGCTGAAATATTTTGTGAAGAACAATAATTGTACTTTTCTTTGTTTCACACCTACCTCCCTTAAGCTAGAGACCAGAAGATGGACAGTTGTGGCAGTTCATTGAGGTTTTCCACTGTGACTCTCATTAAGAAAGTATTGTTTTGCAGTTGATTCAGCTCTTGCACTGGTGAGTGCTGCTTCGTTTACACCTGATGCCTCTTCTCTCCCTTCCGGAGGAGCAGCCAAGGTCAGTTCCCAGCTCTTGGGCAGGCTGCCTCTGCACTCCCTTGAGCACTGACCTTATCTGCATAACCAAGTGCTGAAAGTGCTGGCACTTTAATCTCCTTATGCTTAATTTCCACATTCTTAACAATAGTTTACTTCCCCTATCCTCTGCTTATCTTGTATATGTAGACAGAATGGTTTGTCTGGCAGAGCGCCTGCTTTTTTTCTTAGTATTGGTAGTCTCCCACATCCAGAACAAGCACAAATAAACTTTGAGGTTGACTTCAAAATTGTGGCACATAAGAAATAAAAAAGGAAAAAATCTGTCTTATTTCTATTCCGTGTCTGGTTTTGAACTCTTCAGGTTTTCCTGCACAGTTATATGAATCAGAATTTATTTTTTTTATAAAGTAATAGTTGAGACTCTTACATAGCACAGGAAAACGGAACAAAAGGCTTGAAGAACAACACTAAAAATCTTGAAAACCATCAAGAAATCATAAATATTACTAACTTTTATTACTGTATCTTTACACAGTGACTAACACAACAGGCAACTAATATCATGCGTTATTTTTACCCTTATACTGTTGACAGCTGGTGGTCTCAGGAGTATTATGCTTCTGAGATAGAGTAGAAGAACAAAGCACACCTTTTGCAAGTAGCTTTCTCTACTACTAACTTTCTCCTGAGGAGAAAACTACTTCTTGCAAGTAGCTTTCTCCTTGGTCTAGTTGTATTCATGACCCTTTTATTTGCAAGAGGTTATCTCATAGCTCACACTATGAAATTCAGGAACATTTGCTTTGAGAGTATTTCAGGTGAAGCTACACTACAAGTGTGATCACAGTGTTGTGCCAAAGTATTATCAGGGTCAGAGTAAAGAATTTGGGAATGTGCCTTACGTATGTCTTCAAGATAAGCACTTCATTAAATCTTCATTTAGGTCAAAATCACTGTAGCTTTTACTACAAATTGGGGTCTGTTTAGATACCCATTGGCTTCAACAGAAGTGGTATTGATCTTTTTTTCAGGTCAAATGATGTATCTCTTAATTCAGATCAACAAACATGGTTTCCATCATTTTATCTTTCCCTTAATAGATAAGAAATAGAGGGGTGAAAGGGATCTCAGGATACCACTAACTCACCTTCCACTGAAACCATTCCCCAAGATGATTGCTTATACTGTCCTTATAGATCCCAATGAAGAAAAACTTGCAGTATCCCTTGATTGTTTGATATAACTCATTGACCATCCACTGTTAAGCAAATCATGCTATTTGCTGGAAAACACTCTCATTTTGGTAATTTAATCTTAGTAAGATCTGCTTAATAAATAAATTATTCATGGGAACCTTAACTGCAATACCTCCATCCCCACTAAACTGATTAGGTAGTCACGCTTTATTTATATCTAACACAGATTTTTATGCATCTCAAAGTTGTAGCCTTTTAATATCCTGGAAAGTGTTGATTTAAAAGAAGCATGGATTACTCCGCCGAGTACCTGTTCAAGCATGTAGCTTGATGAGCTAGGATGTTTCTTCTTTTCCTTCCAAACATACCTGTCCTCAACCAAAGCTCTTAGTAAAAGAAGCACATTTATGACCTTTGCAGTGTTGCAGCACAGAAAAGCAGTGAGCAGGAATGGGATCCCTCCCTCTCATGGATGCAATGTTCAGAGCCCCACCATCACCTCCAGGAAGGCCAGTGGTCCTGCATGCAGCCAGCCCACCCTGCCAATACACGGAGCCCACTGCAGCTAACCACAGGGCAAGCTAATGAAAAATTAGTGAAATAAACCTGAAAAAAGAAAAAAAGCTCTCTTTTTTTTTTTTACTTCACTGTTGCACACATAGTTCAATCCAGCTTAACTTCACTGAGGACCAAGTGTTTTTACTGCATTTGAAACCTTTTGCTAGCTAAATGCAGACAGAAAAAAACATTTGGAAATAGCCAGCTTTGAAAACTATGTAACAAATGCAGCTGCAGCCATGAATAATGCTTGTTGGCATTCTCTGAACATATTGCAGATCATTTACAGGTCTCAGCAAAATGCCTACAGAGTGCCAGGAGCAGGGAGTGAATTAGTGTGCTTCACACTGGCAAAGCCATTTTCTTTAAACATGATACAAAGTTTAGGAAATGCATGAACTTTCCAAATTGCATTTTCTCCTTATCTGGATAAGCAGCAGTAACCAATTAATTATTTCTGGTTGGTTATTCTTAGATTTTTATGATTTCTTTCAGCTCCACTGTCATTGAGCAATCTCTATATGCATTTCAGGTCTGTTATTTAGATTGCTGTCCTTGAGCTTGTTTATCACAGTTGCTACCTGCCATTTGATTATTTTTTTTTCCTGTAATTTGAATGAGATATGTCTGTAATCTGGCAGGATGTGCTCTGTCAAATAGCTAGGCATCTTGCAAAACCCTCTTATTATTTTTGTGTAGCTTAGCACTTTCTGCGCCTTGCATGTTTAATGGTTATCTAGGTATCTACTGGAAAGGAGGAATTTTTCCTGACTGATTCTAAAAAGCATGGATTCTACTTTATTTGTAATAAAACGGTTATTTCTGCTCATGTAAAAGAATTCTTCAGACCAACTGGAATAATAATGTGACATGCAGCTACAGTCCAAGTAACCAGCCAACCAGAGTATGATCCTTTATCATAGTTTTGCTTTGTTCTGCTAAGTGCATGATGCCAAAAAATAATAATAATAAAGAGAAATCCTTTGTTCCCTTTCACTAACCTAGAAGGTCACAAAACAGACAGTTCCTTCTTGATTACACTAAATAAATAAAAGTCTGATTCACAGAGGGGAAACAATCATCTGCCAACTGCCAAACCCTATAAAGGGTAAATCTGCTTTTACTTTGTGAGCCAGATTGATGAGTCACCAAGTCTATGACTAATACCAGCAAGAATTAAAATGTACCCAATAATATGACCTCCCTTTGTACCACAGAAGGGTTATTTGACAGCAGACCCCGGTCCAACAGGTGCTACTAAAGAGCAGGGACCACCCCAACTTCTGCTCTCCAAAACTGCGGTCTCTCCCTATCACAGCTACTGACATGCATTTGCTGCATTCACAGGCATAAACACAACGTGGGAGTTGAATAATTAGGTTCTTCATTGGGGAAATCAGCCACTATGGAAATAAACACCCCCGTCTCCTCCCTCCCGCCCGCTCTGGGTGAGCTGCCTTTAGAACATACTGTAACCAGAGGTTCCTCCCGGAGCCCCAGTGATGTGCGCTTGGAGAACAGCAGGAGGTTTTCTGACAGGAAAACCTGAGAAGGCTGGTTCAGAGAAAGCCAGGGGTTTCCAGATAAAGATTAGGGTTTGAATTTGGGTCTTCTTGGAAAACATACACTTCAGCAGGCTCATGAATTCTGCATGAAATGAGATGGTTGCTTATTATTTTGAGAATTACGTAAGAAAAATGTGTTTGAACAACAGCAACAAGAAAAAAAAAAACCTAACCAAACCTAAACCAAATGGTTTATCCATTCATTTCCATTATTTAAATGTGTGCATTTGCTAGTCCATTACAGTCACTGACAAAATTTCTGGTGATGGTAACCGGGGGAGGATTCCACCACATGTACTCATCTGCTAACATCATATTTCAGTAACCCATCAGAAACTACCTAATGCTCTAAGACTTTTGGTTTTAAGTACAGCTGTTACCACCAGAACACATCACAACCCAACAGAAATTGTCTTCAGAGAGATAAAGAAGATCTTTGTCATTCTTTCATTCCGCAGTGCTATAGTTCCTATCATTAACCCTCCTGCATCCTCAGCCTTGCATGCTCAGGGTTTCTGGATAATACTCAGAAATTACATGGAAGAAGAGTAATCTGAAGCGAACTAAAATTAAATGAGAAAAATATAATAGCTGCCTAAGGATGAAAATAGTTGTCAATCCACAGATTGACATCTACATTGTCAGTCTGGCAGGTACCTCACTGCATTTGGGATCTTTTGCAACAAAATCTAGCATGGAACTGAGCCCCAAAATTTGGTTTTACTTATTAAAAATAAAAACTAGAGCATCACCATACATTAGGTTAATTCTCCAGTCACCTGATTAGAAATAGTTTTGGTGAGGATGTCTCAGTCAGAAAAAGAAAGAAAGAGAATGGCACTGTACTCAAAGACTGTGTCATGAGCAACAAGGAATGTGAGCACCTGTAGACCTTTATAGACTCTAGATGAATCTAAAAAGCAGAGCGGCTTTGACCTGTTTCGGATTGATAATTGCTACTTAAAACAGGTTAGAGAAAATACTTCTATTTCTTTCCTGAACAGTAATTGAATACTGTAGCCTTTGGAGAGTAAGATTACCAGTGCAGAACTGAAAAATAGTATCTTATTTCTTACTGAATTTTATTTGGTTTTATTTAAAATGTTATAAATTTTTCATTTTTCTGATCAAGCAAAGTGTTTACATTGATTAAAATATATTAACTTAATTTTATTTTTATTGCCATTCAGCCTTTGAACAAATTGAAGTTCTTTGCACAGCTCCATACATTTCCTAAGTTTGGCCTTAGTCACCTTTCTAGAGAGTCCAGAAGCTCTGTATCAAAGCTCTTTTTTTGTTTGTTTGGGTTTTTTTTTTGTATGTTTTGGTCTGTAATGAAATGGGAAACCACAGGGTTAAAAATCAGTTCATTTCTCTTTTTCATTAAAATTTCAACCTTCCACTTTCAATTATTGTTGCAGCAATGGCAATTGGGTATGGAGCAAAATATAACGAAATATGCAGAGTGATGGAGGAAGTTCAGATACCAGCCCCACCTGGTTTCCCAGCATTCCTTAGGATATAAATACCTACTGGTTTTTTCCCCCGTGGATTTTATCAGAGCAAATCAGTGTATGTCCCTTGAGAGAACAGGGTTATAAGCTACAGTCATATCACTGTCTATGAAACCTCTGAATAATACATGTAATTTGTGACTCATATGACAAGAATCCCAATTCCATGTGCTTGTCAGCACTACTAAATGTTCTATTTTTTTTTAATAAATGAATGAAATGCTATTTATCAGTCTTTTAACAGTTATAAACTCCCAAAAGCACAAAAGCATATACAGCCTTTACAAATGGGATAGGGAAGTCAGTGAACTGGGACTGAATCTCATTTCAGATTCAAACTGAACTGTTTGAATCTCTTTACCTGACCTTGAGCAAGTAGCTAATTTTTCTGCACCTCAATTTTCCCGTTACAATAAGCTCATAATAATTCTTTACCTTGGAGAAATGTTGTGATGACAAACCCATAATTATTTGAAAGGTTTACATATACAATAGTGAAGGGAGCCATAAAAACAAGTAGGCAGAAAAAAGTGATTCACTAGTTGAAATAAAATTATGCTAGTTAAATGCATTTCAAGTTTCATCTTTTTGGCTGTATATAGAAACCTGTGGCATGGGAAATAAACCATGGGGTTTTATTGCTGAGGAGTAGATCTGAAGGGAAATAAATTAAATCATCTTCTGGTTTCCATCATTTTGTTCTTCTTTCTTTCTAGATACCAGACTCCTGGATTCAATTTTTCTATGACTCTTTGGGTATTTCCAAATAGTATCCACCCCTTCCCCACCTTTCCAAACAAAATATCTGGACACAAGTGTGGGCTCAGGCTGTGCAGGAGAGCTTGTTGGCGAGAGCAGGTTGGAGCATGACAAGGCTGTGAGCCTTTGAAAGAAAGGAGCTGTGCCCCAAACTCAGTCAATGGAATCATCTTAGGGAGAGAGAGACCCATGGCCTGGCAGAAGGATATGCTTGCAGAGGAAAGATGACAGACATGTAGAGGAATCTGACTGAACTTAAAAAAGATCTAGGAGTGCAAAGGGACAGAACCCCAAATGCCAAAAGCAGATTGTGTCCAGTTTTACAGCTTTGTGTGAATGGGGACATTTTTTATGTTAGCTAGAGCGAGGAATAAAGTATAGGGTTTAGGAATTTTTAGGCTACTATTTCAGCTACCGTAAGCCTCCAAAGAGGACTTTGAAGTCCAGATAATGCATAAGGCTGGAAGGCTTCAAGCCGTACGCATGAATTTGACACCTGGTTACAACTGGCTTTCTGTGTTTGAAAGGCCCCAGCTTCCACCAAGAAGCAAACAGAAAGCAATGCACGCAACTAGTGTCTAAATGAAAAGAGCAAGAGAGCGCTGTGGCTCCAGGGAAGCTGAAGAGTGAGCTCAGTTTACAAGGCCCAAAGACAAGCAGTTTAAAGGTTAATTAATACAAGCAGCCTAATAGTTTCTTTCCAGTAAACTTAAGAAGGTTACTGCAACAGCTATAAAAGCGAGCAAACAAGTAAACAAAAAAAAGCTGTAATTCTGTCAAACAAAAATTAATCTGGAATACAATCATCTTGCCGCAGAACTGTAAACTGCGTCTCTGTGTATGAGACAGCAGAAACCTTAATAAAGTACATTGATAAGAGAGGAGATTTTTGGAGTAACGTTCACAATAGAAGCTATAACAGTATAAAATCTACTGTCAGCAGTGAAATGATTGCTTGATTGTGCATAGTTTTTACCAAACCAAAAAAGGTTGTAAAGGTGATGAGCTTTTATGTTCTTCAGCCTTTATGCAGAGCTGGTGTAGAGACTTTGAGAACTACCTTCAAGACGTGCTGTTTGAAAGAGGGCAAGGTGGATAGAGGCAGCAACAGTACTGCTATTGTGGATGTAACTGCCTAAGTTGATGAAAAAAGTGCTGTCTTAGCACTGAGCGATCCTCTCTCACAAAGTTACCAGCTCTCCCTACAGCCTGGCCTCACTTAGGAGAAGGATAAAAGTAATATAAAGCTTTGAAGTTTCTTACTCTTGGTTACTTGCCTTTGAGCAGTATGTCAAGACAGGCTGGTTATTTTGGGATGCTTGGAAAATGAAAATAGGACAAAAAGGGAAAAATACAGTGTAGCATATCAGATTCCTGGCTTGAACAAATGAAATGGAAACAGGGTAACATGTCCTTTCTGAATATGCTCTAGAACACAAATTGTGAAAATACAGTGAAATTGAAAAGAAAGTTGACAAAATAGAGTTGTCACAGCTTAGCCGCAGAATCTGTCAGGAAGGAAAAGACATATAGAATCATAGAATAGTTAGGGTTGGAAAGGATCTTAAGATCATCTATTTACAGCACCCCTGCCATGGGCAGGGACACCTCACACTAAAACATGCCATCCAAGGCTCTGTCCAACCTGGCCTTGAACACCGCAGCGATGGAGCATTCACAACTTCTTTGGGCAACCCATTCCAGTGCTTCACCACCCTTACAGTAAAGAATTTCTTCCTCATATCCAATCTAAGCTTTCCCTGTTTAAGTTTGAATGCATTACCCCTTGTCCTCTCACTACAGTTCCTAATGAAGAGTCCCTCCCCAGCATCCCTATAGGCCCCCTTCAGATATTGGAAGGCTGGTAGGTGGACATTTGAAAAGACCCTACCAAAGACTAAATGCTGAAAAAGCAAAGGAGAGAACTGATCACACCTAAAAAAAAAGCAGCAGAGGTTCATATGGTGAAATTTACAAGTCCAATACTATGACAAGAAAAAAGAATGATTAATAAGGTTCAGATTAGGGCCTGGCACAAGGAGAAGGCAGTGGCACAGAAAGGAAAAGGAAATCATTAAGCAAACAGAAGGAGTAGCAGCAACAGATACGAAATACTACCAATTTGTCTTGAGTAATAAACAAGAGAGGTAGAAAAAGTAAAGCTAAAAAATGGCAACTTTTAATAATATAATGACAATGTCAATTACTAACAGAAAAAGATGTTATGCATTACTGTTGTCATTGCTATTTATTATTTGGCTGATGACTGCAAGTGATTTTTCTAATAGATATTGATTTTCTGCAGATTTAATCCCTAATTACCAAGGGAACTACAGACCAGTCAGTCTCACCTCTGTGCTTGGCAAAATCTTGGAGCAGATTCTCCTGGAAAGCATTCTAAGGCACATGGGAAACAACAAGGTGCTTGGTGACAGCCAGCATGGCTGCACTAAGGGGAAATCCTGCCTGAACCAATTTGGTGGCCTTCCATGATGGGGCTATGGAACTGATGGACAGGGGTAGAGCAGTTGACGTTATCTCTCTGGACTTGTGCAAAGCATTCTACACTATCCTGCATGACATCCTTGTCTCTAAATTGGAAAGACATCAATTTGATAGGTGGGCCACTCGGTGGACAAAGAACTGGCTGGATGACCGCACGCAAAGAGTTGTGGTCAATGGCTCAATGTCCAGCTTGAGACCAGTAACGAGTGGTGTCCCTCAGGGATTGGTGTTGGGACCGGTCTTGTCCAACATCTTTGTGGGTGACATGGACAGTGGGATTGAGTGCAGAAAGTTTGCTGATGACACCAGGATGTGTGGTTTGGTTGATGCACTGGAGGGAAGGAATGCCATCCAGAGGGACTTTGACATGCTTGTTAGGTGAGCAGATGCCAACCTGATGAAGTTTAGCCATGACAAGTTCAGGGTCCTACAGCTGGGTGGGAGCAATCCCAGGCACAGCTCCAGGTTGGGCAGAGAAGAGATTCAGAGCAGCCCTGTGGAGGACTTGGGGGTGTTGGTCGATGAGAAACTTAATATGAGCTAGCTTCAATGAGCGCTCTCAGCCCAGAAAGCCAACTGTATCCTGGGCTACATCAAGACCGTGATCATTAGGCTGAAGGAGGTGATCCTGCCCCTCTACTCTGCTCTTGTGAGACCTTATTTGTGCACAGTTCTGGTGTCTTCAACATAAAAAGGACATGGAACTGTTGGAACAAATCCAGAGGAGGGCTATAAGGATGATGAGGGGACTGGAGCACCTCCCGTATGAAAACAGGCTGAGAAAGTTGGGGCTGTTCAGCCTGGATTAGAGAAGGCTGCATGGAAACCTCAGTACAACCTTCCAATATCTGAAAGGGGCCTATAAGGACGCTGGGGAGGGACTCTTCATTAGGGACCGTAGTGAGAGGACAAGGGGTAATGGGTTCAAACTTAAACAGGGGAAGTTTAGATTGGATATAAGGAGGAAGTTCTTTACTGTGTGGGTGGTGAGGCCCTGGAATGTGTTGCCCAGGGAAGTTGTGAATGCTCCATCTCTGACGGTGTTCAAGGCCAGGTTAGACAGAGCCTTGGGTTACATGGTTTAGTGGGAGGTGTCCCTGCCCCCGGCAGGGGGTTTGGAACTAGATGGTTAGGTCCTTTCCAACCCTAACTATTCTATGATTCTAATATAATTTTCAAGCATATATGCCCATCTACAGATCATAGTGGCATGGAAAGAAGAGCTGCTTTACTTTTCCAGCAATATTTTTTTTTTACTGTTGGGTTGCATTATTTCTGCTTTTTACTCTGAGAAGCACCTGTCAGAATGAAAACAGGCTCTCAACAAGTGCAAACAACTACTGAGAGAAGAAACTTGATTATAGGCTTCTACAGGGCAAGCATTGGCATCCACTGCCAGAGCCATGTATGCTCAAAAAACACGTCTGTATAGAAGAAATAGCCAGGATCAGAGAGGCAGATAAGCGACAAGACTGGCATGGAAGAAAAGGACAGAAAAAGCTTCCTTTAGAGCAGCTTCTCACTGTAAGGAGAGAAAAGGGGCTCCTCCTGCTCCTTACTGACTTCAAAATAACAGGATTTTTCACGAAACAAACTGAATTGACACTGGGAAGTACCTGACTTTCCAAAGGCAATAAGCCAGACAGATCACTAAATACTTTTGTCAACTTTGGAGAATATAATTCTCCATATAATTCTATATAATATATATAGATTATATAATTCTATATAATAGGCCAAAATGCTGAATGTGCAAAATATTGCATAAACACATGAGAAGATCATCTGCATTTAATTTTTTCTCTTCAAGGTAAAGGAACATTTGGCTGCATAGTGTGTTCAGTTTTAACAGCATTGTGCCAGTCTTGAAGACTAATGTACAGTTTATAAATTCTGATTTGAGTACTCAGACTCTGCCCGCTATAAACCATGCTCCTCCTAATATAAAAAATCAGGGAAATAATCATTCCCTGATGAAGGGGAATCATGTTTCAATAATTTTGTTTCATATATGTAAGCCACTGGTATGTATGTAAATGGTCCCAAAAACCAGAGGATGTGAGCCTGGCAAAACTGTGAATTTACCAGCTCTTCAGCATAAGGGATAAAGACTTCTGTGTTTTAGCTGAAAAAGCCATGGGTTTATTTACTGATGCTAACCAAGATAAAATTCATACAGGCCTGCCTGAAATAAGTGTTCTCTTTGCAGAGGAGAAAGACAAATCACTGGAGATGGATTATATATGAAATGCCAAAGCCTTTACCCCGTTATGAAGAGTTTTCTGAGAAATGAGCCTTATCACAAGTACTTCGCAGAAATCCTGCCCAGCTGAAAAATGATGCTGACAGTCTTTTGCCACTCTTTGAAGAACCTTGTACTTTGTGTACTTTATTTCAATAACCTCTAAATGGTAATAAAACCAGGGATAGACTGTCTGAGAGATGTCCCCATCTCTGCATATTGTGTGGGGAAGAAAAGAATGAGGTGCAGATCAGAAGGAGGTAACATAGGCAGTGGAAGTAAATATACTGCCAGAAAAGAAAGCTGTGGTGTGGTAAACCCAGCAGTATCTTCTCTTCTTTCCCTTCACCCTCAAGTTATTATTCGATTTTTGCTGGAGGGAGACTTTTCCACAGTCTCACCGTGTACTTGTCCAAGTCAGTTCTGATTCAGAACAAGAGTCTCAAACCTTGACAAATAAGCATACAAAAGGAAAGTGCCAAACAGCTGAGACTACAATGAAAACTTTCATTCAAAGACAAGAAATAAAACAGGCCAGCTGAGCTCAACTGCTTTGCCATTTGTTGTAAAACTCAAGCCCAAGTGTTTTTCCTACTAGTCCAGCTGGCAGCCTTCACTAACCATTCCTACACCCTGATGCAGCTGGCAAGCATGAGTCAGCGACCCAAACAGCAGGAATGTGAGCCACAGGGAGGAGCTGGGCACTTACTGGAGTGCACTTGTAGTGGGACTGGCCTGAAACAGGGCAAAAAAAAAGGCTGTTCACCTAACATTGTCTTTTCATTTCAGCTAATGAGTTTTTCCCATCTCTGTGGGAAAAGCTCAACCCATCAGCCATCAGAACACCTTAACCACTAGATCACTGGAGAAGTCCTATTAATGTAATAACTGAAAAAAAACCAAAAATATTAGAAAAAACACCAGATTCCTTCATAATAAGAAAAATGGTGGGAATGATGTGATTGGGAGCACAAGAAGAACTGGAAGAGTGGTTCTGTTTTAAACAACAAGGGGTACATGGGTTACAAGCCAGGAGCTGGCAAAGCCAGCCTTGGGATTTGAGAGGGCCTGAGCTGCTGCTGGTGAGACTGCAACACACGCTTCCTCTTCTGCTCTCTCACGAGTGGTGGGACAGTCATTAAGAAAATTCCTTCCAGCTCTATCTCAGCTGTCAGAAAGTGAGAGCAGTGCTGGTGACCTACATTCCCTGCACTTACCTCTGACCACAGTTATCTGGCAAATTGTATATTAGTCAGATCAGACTCTCAGTGAGAACCAGCTGCTGCCACTCCACTGGTGCCACTTGTGCTAGCTCAGGATATAGCACTCATTTGCAAGGCACCAGTACATCCAGGACTTCTAATTATCACCCAGAAGGAGCTTCAATAGAGTTACATAAATTCCATGAGATGATGGAAATTAATCTCAAGAGCCAGGTGTTAAAAGGTATTTTTTAGAGAGACATGCATTGTTTCCCTCCAAGTGCCATAGCATGTGATGCCTTCTACTAGATTTCAGTGTATGTATTCAAATTATAGTGTAGTTCAGGGCAAAGAACAATTAAAAAGGACAAATATTAACTGCAGCAATTGAATTAGTAAGTCCTCAATTGCAGCTATTAGGAAAATTTTTAAGGGCAGAAACATCCTAGCAGTTAGTGATAGATATCCTGTGTACTTCAGAAACTACTCAGTTTGATTTATTTCTGTTTTTTCTTTCTCCACTGGTCTAACTTTACTTGATTTATTCATTTTCATCTTCCCAAACTTTCTCAGTCCTACACAGCAATTCATTCTGTCAGCACTAATGCTGTTAAAAGCACATTATGCTATATCTTTTCTGTGAAAATAGTCACAAGAAGAGGCTATCACATTACTTCTCAATCTTTTTGAGTTGCTTTCAGTTGGAAGAGAAACAGAATTACCTTTTACATATTATTTCCTTGGACTTTTAAAATACATTAAATTGAAGCTGTCGAGTTTCTCTATGCTCTCTCCTCATTTTCCATTCCACCTACCCTCCCCATTACATGATAGTGAATGATTTCAGGGTCTTATTTTTGCATTTTGCACATCCTTTCTCCCTTTCCTGACTTATCCCAACTATGTTGCAGTTGCACTGTAAACCCTGCATCAGTTTCCCAGGTGGATTTCCCTGGAGCTCATACACAGCAGAGTATTTAGAAGCAGTGTTCCTTTCCCATAGGGTCCATGCTCCATAAACATCTTTCATTTTAAGATGCTTCTGTCCTTGGTGGTCTTGACTCCCAGCACATTCCAAGCAGGAAATCTCTGGCCTGTTAGAAAGACATCTCACACACCTCTTACTTGCCTCAGCGTCATCATAACCTTCCTCAGTCCATCTTGGTTAGGGGTACCTGCTGACTGAGACTTGGCTTAAATAGAAGGCAGCGTCTTAGTTCTCCCACATCCAGATTTCTTCCATAGTAAGTCTTTCCACTTCCTGAGCCCAGCCCCTTTCTTCCTCAGGGCATGGCTTAGAGGGCTCTGGGCATCACCATGGGTTTCCATCAGGCCCTCCAGCTCGCCATGCCTGGGACAAAAGACCACCACACCGAGCCTTCCGTGAAGAGAGTGTGGTACCTTCCCAGATGAGTATTACCACCTGAGCAAAGCACCTGGGTCTTAATTCCAAGTGGTGCTGCTGGTACACCTTCTGACAAGCCCAACTGTGAGCTGGATGGACATATAGTGGCCAAAAGGACTTCCCCTGGCCTCAGCAGGGCTGTAAATCCTGGTCACACCAGGGAGACGCTATGTTTCTAGTTGCCTCCCAAAGGGAACTGGCCTTTTTGCATGATAAATATTTTCTAAACTTGTGAAAGGGCAAGCACTGCAACATTTTCATGTTCCCATTTTCTATTAGATGATCCCCCTTTTTCACACCCCAAATGGAGAGAAGCAAGAAGGATATTAACAAACAATATTTTTAACCAAAATGCAATTTTTCCTCATGTCAAAATGAAAAATAATCTGTGTAACTTCAGGGGTTTTAAGGTCTTTCTATTGGAAAATGTCTTTTCCTTGCATTAGCTAATTCAAGACATCCTTTAAACAGTCCTCCAGAGACTTCAGTTCTCTTTCATTAGAGTTCATCTGTCTTTCATGGCTCTGCTCTCCTGAAAGATTAATAGCTACAAAGGTCAAGGGCCATTGTGATCATTTAATCTGACCTGCATAGCATAGACTATCAAATTTTGCCCAGTAATTCTCTCACCAAATCCCATTAATTGCAGATGAAATATCATATATCTTTTAGCAATAAATGTGTTCTTGATTTAAGGGCAACAGATGAAGAGAACCCTGCCCCAGAAATTTGTTTCATGGTTTATTTATCCTGACCTGTGAGTTTTAACCAGGACTGATTAGGATTTTTTCAATGAAATATTTTGTGTTGAAGAAATATAGGTATTACCAAAGAAGGGTTGTCCTTGAGCTTTATCTCATTGCTTTACCTCCAGAAAAGAAAAAAAAAATGTAACAGAAAGTAGTATATCCCTCAATGCATTAGACTGTTTATTCTGGTTTGCTTTGTGGATATTACTCTTTCTCTGAATATCGGGACCATAGTGGAACTAGCCTTCTAACATTAAATATGTAAAGCAAAGGCCATAGCAATACCTCGTACAATGTCTCACTGAGCTGGGAACCCCCATCCTCATCAGGTACATGGGCCCGAATACCAACAAATCCCTACAATTTCTTTCAAGCCTGTGGTCCTATTTAGAAGTGCTGTAAAGCCGATTTGTGCCTCTGAGTCTGAAAAAAATGGCTTTGTCCCTAGGAAACACAACCATTTCTTCCAAATAAACCACCCAAAATAAATTAATCTGGCAGAAAGTTATAATCTAGTAGGGACAATCTATTAACTTTCTCTATAAGTGTTTGATATGAGTCTTTCAACAGATAGATGGCAAGCCAGAGAGGCCCTGGTGATGTACAGTCTGAGCTACACAGTTTAGGTTGACCTAGTGGAACAGTGTAATGTACAGACATTGAAATGACGATAGCAGAGTTGTAGTTGGGTTTCCTTTACATCCTTTCCCAAAAAATTATGCTTTCCATGGTTTGAAATTTAGGTACAGTAGCATAAATACATCATAATAGCTCTGACATGGTTTTCTAATAACTAATTTTTCCCTTTCTATACTATAAATCTTAATCTTTTAGACAGAATAGGCTGAAAGGCTTCAAATGAACTTTTTTCCAACATTTAATTTAGTTTCTATAGGCTGTCATTTCTGAAAATGATGGTGTTTGCATCAAATAATAATAAAAAAAAATAAAAAGAAAAAGTTCAGATGAGTCTGATTTCCTCTTTCAAAGTAGAATATTCGGTTTGCCTATTTGAAGAATTTTTATTTTGTAAATAATTTTTTTATACCTAGGCAAAAATATTCTTTCCATGAAACAATATGCCAAGAAGCTTTGATCCAAAACATTCTTTTACTGATAATTTTAAGCATTTTAGCTTATGCAGCAGTGTCAAATTTCCCAATTATACAATCCTATGAGAATCAGAACCTCTGACCTCATTATGACTACTTTTATGCATTGTAACTTAAATTTGGATGACATAAATATCACAAATGCTATCATTACATCTATTTTATAGTAGAGGACAATGGAAGTCTCTTCTTCAGATTCTTGCTTAGAAACTTTTTGGACAGGATCTCAAGCATACTCTTTGCCTCTCTCTATTTTACAAGGATCTAAAGGCAAGCATACTCCTAATCTTCCGATCTCTGCTCAGAGGCTAGCAGAGGGAGAATGAGTCCAGGTCCAACTGCCCATGACAACACAGGATCCTACAGCAGAATGAGACACAGAACCTGTGAGTTTAGGAACACAGGCCAAATATCAGAAAATTCATGTATAAAAATATCAGCCTATAAAAAATGTATACCAGCACGTATAAAAATACCAGAAACAATTTGAAGCCATCCTTTTTTTGCTACTTTATGCAATATTTATTTTTCTTCTTTCTGTGGCAATAAAACATCAAGAAACTGAAGATTTTGAGAAGAGCTGTGAAAACACGGTAAGTGAAAGTATCATGCCAAAAGCATTCACAGCTTAAACAGAGAGCAAACAGATGACAAATTATTGCAGTGAGACCATAAAAGTGTTCAGCATTAAGCCAATAAATACATTCTGGTTACAGCCACAAACCCACCAAACTTGTCTGACCTTTCAGTTACTTTGATTGATCTCAAATGACTTTGAATGGGGATATTCCTGTGCGACATAAGTATGAGTAAGAAGAAAAGTATGTTCATTGTTTTTTAGGCTGGAAGATAGGAAGTGATTTTTGCAGATGTCAAGTAGCAGTGATCAAAACTGAACACTAAAATAAATTCTCTGACACGCTGAAAATTATTAGGAGAGGCCTCTCGTACAGCAGAGGATTTTCCTTTGTGCGTCTGATACTCCTAATAGCTATTAAACTGGGCACGTCATTCTCACAGCCTATTGTTAAATTTGAATAGTAGTTACAAATTCAAGCACTTCATTCAAGAACTTCCTGTTTTCTGGCAGTTCAAGATTTTTCCTTATATAAAATATGTTCTGTGATTTTTTTTTATAGTGCTCATTGTCTCAGCTTCTTAATATCCTATTTGAAAACAGTAAATGGTTAGAGTTCATATCCCATTTTAAAACTTGCAGTTCATACATGTGTGCTGTGGAACACTGAATCTGTGATATTCTCTTGACAGAGCAAAAGCCTACTTAGTGGCAAATGTGCTCATTGTGAAGTCAGTGTTTGGCTGACCCAAAGAAATATCCTTTCTGGTTCTCAAAGTATCAGCTGGAAGGCTACTTCACTCCAAAAGCATCATTTTGAAGTACAGCGCCTTAGCACAGGGTCTTGGAGCTGGTTCAGTGATGGTCCTCATGTGATAAGATTCCAGCACCTTCTCTGAACATTGCATCTTATGGGCGCATGGTGCTTTGCACAAATACTGACCCTGTAGCTCTGGCACAGACCTGCTGGGCACAGCTAAGAAGAGGTCACAGCAGTAAAGCCTGCTGCTGCCGCCAGCTCTTATTTATTCAGCTTGACTGAACAAATGGGGACTTCTCCCATTATCTCCTACACACCTACCACCCTGGCTTTTTGACCAAATCCAAGCACTTGAGGCCAGGAAGTGAAAGTATTATTGAAGCTTATCCATGAAAATCACTGCTCTGATCATTAACACTATAATTACAATTGGTTTTCACAAAGCAAAACTAACCATGTGACTTATTTGCATATCTTTCCAAATTATCACAAGTATTCAGCTGATAAATGTTCTTAGTTGCATTTCAAAGCTCCCGATCTGTATAACACTCGTCTTCTGTCACTTACCATTTTTCTAAGTGCAATGGCAATAAGCTATAACGAAATCACCATTTTTTCAGCCTTTATCCTACAATATTTGAACTTAACCAATTCATAAGGTTTGTACTTCTAGTGCTTCATTTTATGGTAAAAAACAGCAGGTCTGGCTTCAAGCTCACTGATGCTTTTTTGTACTGTGACATGAACTTTTTCTATTTAAGGTTACATGACATTCTCCTTGCAATTGTTTATACAATTAAAAACTACATGAAAATTATTTCACTTAGGTGTTTTTTAACACCTTTCCAGATCTGCAGGACTACTTGACACTGGGTTGTTAAACACCTGCATACAGAATAATGAGGGTCCATGCAACATTTAATCTGAGAACCTTGACTGAATTAGAAATAGTATGAAAAATCTGTCTACTTAAACAAAACAAAGTTTGTAAAATTATCATTCACCAGAATCATGATTGAAGCTTTTTCAAATATTGAATAGACATCCATAAGCAGAAAGGCCATGCTTCTCCTTAAGCCTCTCTGGATATCCCCTTTCATTTTATCAGCAACCTATTGCATTTATTTGTGGGGGCTTTCTGGTTTGGTAACACCACTGAGCAACCTGACTTGGCAGCTTGCTGGTTGCCTTACGTGCTTCTTCAACAGGGCTGAATACCTTCAAATGGCATGGCCAAACCCAGACTGGCATCTGTCAGACTCCTTCTCTGCCCTAAAAAGGAGGAAGCTGCAGGGAGCTTGTGCAGGAGCTGCTGGATCTGGACCTGCCCTTGGAAGAAGCCCTGGAGACCCCTTCAACTGCCATGCCGTGCCTCAGCTCTTGGTACATCTGATAACCAGGCAGTTTGGTCTTCAAGATGTGATCCCTGTATCTTGAAGAATGTATTTAATCTGTTTCCTAAAATTCATACATTTTCAGTTTATGATGACTCAGTTTCTGAATTGTTTATCCACTGACTTAAATAGCATCCATTCACGTTTTCTGTGTCATATTGGTTTAGGGCTTAGATTCTCTAGAGCTGAAAGTGGCAGGAAGATGTGAATCCCATGAGTAATTCATACACATGACACAGAAGGCTTCTCATAACAGACCAGTTCAACCCAGCACATGATTACTTATTTTCTATTTTTTCCCCTGAGAAAAACACTAGCCTTGAAAAACTCTGGGTACCAGCCATTGCTTATAAACAATATTGCAGAAGAAAGAAATAAAATGCCCTACTTAAATGTAACCAAGTAAAATTATAAACTAATGTCTCATCTCTTTTGGCTTTATGAATAGAGTTGTTTATTTGCTTCATACTGATGACTCTTGACATTGGTAATAGGGCAAATATATGTGATACAAATGTGTTGGTTTGTCTTATCCCCTTTTACACACTTTTTCCTTTATCAACTGACTTTTGCTTTTTGTACTAAGTGGCAATTATCTCTTTCCACCTGATTTCCCCATGTTGCAATTTCACATAAAAGGATCCTATTTCCTTGTTGCAGGAGTGGCAGAACAGAAGTAATATTTTGCTCTCCATCAGAGCTTGCCACTGGGAAAGTCAATCCAAATTAACTCCTAACAAACTGGAAATGGGTGAATGCTCATGACATCAGTGCTTCCATGCCGGTAGTGTTTTTGTGGTTGGCTTTTTTTATGGGTGTTGATAGATGGGGACTCCCAGCTTCAGAACTGCACAGTTTGTCCAGAAAACACTGAATTCTATTTAGAGAGTTCCCAACCATCACAGAGGTCTGACAACTTGACCCAAAGCCTGAAAATGCCAGAAAAAAAAACCCAACATTGTTTTGATTTTAAGCCAGTGTGATTTTTTTTGCCACATAACTCACATTTTTCTAATCCCAAGTATGGACAATACTATATATCGTGCTTTCTCATGGGGCCCTGGTTTAGGACAATTGCTGGTTTTGAATTGGGCTGTTCTTCTCAGTGTCATTTTTACTGCAGAATGTATGAGTGCTCTTTGAGTGGAAAAAAGTAATGGTTCTGCTCTCTGCAGGCAAAAGGTAGATTGAAGCAGTGAAGAGCAAAGGGTAAACTCTTGCCCTTATATGTCCAGGCCGTTTATGAAGAAGCAAATAGAGAAGCTGAGGCATGTGGCAGCAACCAAGCCCATCCTGGCTCGGAGGAGTGCATGCTGGAGCCTGCAGCTGGCTCCTCTGCAAAGAGCATGATGCCCTCTGAAGTGGCGGCTGCATTGTGAGGACTAAAACAGCTCCGTGCCATCCCTCTCAGGACAACCCCTGCAGGAGCAGGCAGCTCCTCACTGGACAGGGTGGCCACAGAAACAGCCTCCTAACTCCAGCTTCCTAGAGGTGATGACCAGACAGGGGCAGGGGCATGTTTGCCCAGCTGATGATTGCCTTTGCAGACACAATGGGATTTCATAAACAAGGCGAATATCTGTTAGGCTGCGCACAGCAGTGAGACATTTCCTATTCCACCCTTCACTGAGCAGTGACATTTTTTATTTTCTTTAATTTGTTACTAAGTGGATAGTGATATAGTAAATAAATCCGAGCTTCTGACTCAAGCTGTGTTAGCCCTGCTCAACAGGCAACAGGAGCCCCAAACACATAAACGTCTGTCATTCCTCCAACAGCCCTCTTAGTCACAACGACTTAGTGGTATCTTTGACCATAGGATTACTTTCTTAAGGCATCTGAGCCTTATCCCAGGCTAAAGCCACCCTGGATCTGATAACTGCTACAGTCCAGCTACACACTACTAATTCCCAGCAGGGAAGCACTTCTATGAGTGTTTAAAATGATTCCTCTCACTAACACCTACACCAGTGACTGAAGTGATTTTAGGGAACGTTACAATACTCTCCCCCTGGGATACAGCAGGGACAGCCTGTGCAGGATGAATCAACGCCATACGTCACGTACTATTTGTATATGTTTCAGTGTATCCAGGCAAAGTTTTTTAACTTTCCATCCTAGAGCCCGAGCAGTACTTTCCTGAATGTCAGCCAGGAAAATTTTGTAGAATTGGCAGCAGGACTGTGGGAAGCCTGGTTGAAGACCAGCCCAGAGTGCTGGAGCAGAGGCTTTATATAAAGCGAGAGAATCCAAACACCTTCCTTTGTTTTGTGCTACAAACGAATACAAATGGAGCCCTGAGATTGCAATCAGGCCCTATTGTATAAGCACAGGCCTTTCCATTACTCCATTACAGCTTTTTGGCATGTAGAACTTCATTATTTTTCAGCTGGAAAACTAATTAAAGTGAATTCTTTTTTATTTATCGGAGTGTTAATGCTTCAGTTCTTGAGTCCTCCACTGGCTTCCAGCCATTTAATTTTGGTCCCTAGGGCAAAGCCTGACAAATTAAGATAAAGCCATTACTTAATGTTCCCCTCCTGAGAGAAAACAAGAAGTATTTCCTGTTCTTATTAATTGCATGAAGTCAATTTCCATGGTAAAATTTCAACATGATCAGAGTCTCTGCGCCCAACATCTCACTCCTGTATACCCCACTCAGCTGCAGGCAGGGATTGCTGCTGGACTCCAGCTGGCTTTCCACAGTGCTCAGGAAGTCACAAGGTAAAAGGAGGTTTTGCTCAGGTGTTTGGCTTTTGACGTTTTGACATACGGGAGAGGGGAGTCACCCTTTTCAGTACCTCAAAGGTATTTGTTTTGAGGGTATGGTCCTTTACCTCCTAGGAGAAACCGTTCCTGAGATCCCGGTCATGCCAAGCAGGTTAGTCAGAGCTGTGATATGGGTGCTGCTCAGGTCAAATGTATTCAAAACAGCCAAAATCTGCTCTCTATTTCCCCCTTTCCCCACCCCTAAACATGTAGATCACAAAAGTTCATGCATTTGTCAAGCAGCATGTTGATTTAACCCGTACCATTTCTCCATCCTCCCCAGCTGCAGAGCCTGGTGCAATAGGTAACAAACAGCCCTTCCCATGGCAACAAGATTTAATGCCCTCTCATTAAGGGGAATGGGAGGACTCCAGCAAGCCAACCAGCCTGCTGAGCCACAGTTCGGGAAAGCAGCCAGAATGATGCAAAAAGTTTAGAGGGGAGCAGCCAAACAGAGGGGAAAACACAGTGACATGTCTGCAGTTTTGAGGGGACAGAGAGCAGCATGGCTGTGTTTCCCTCCCCATTTGATGTTCCTGTGGCTCTTGGGCAGAGCTCTGCCTAGCACTGCTTTGCTCATCAATGCTCTCTTTATAACATTCTTGCATTTTGACAAAGCTGACACCATTAAAACCCAGCTCAATAGCAGAAGTTCCCCCAAATATTTTCCTAAAGCCAGCTTGTTTAGGGAAAGGCTTGGCTAAAAAAGGAGGCAGCAAGCTGAGTGCTGTTGAACTGTTATCTAAGATTTGTTGCCATGTTTGGGGCTGAAAACAGATATTGCAAAATGCCTGTGTGCTCCCTGGCAGCAGCACACAGCTGGCACACTAAGCCAGGCTACGCCAGTGCCCCAGGGGGAAGAATTTGCTCTGTGACCCTCTCCAGGCTTGGGACACCCTGCTTCACAAGCCACGCTGGTGCAAGCCCTCTCTAGGTGCCAGGAGCAGCTTGCACAAGCCCCACCATGCCTCTGCTGTGCCAACATGTGCCAGGGCCAGCACCTTTGTCCCCTGCAGCACTGGGCTGTGCTGCTGAGCATCCTCCTCCTCCACTCTGCCTCTGAGTCAGAGCAAGCTCCCTCTTCCTAGCAGGAGCTAAACCCCATCCCACCACTGCTGCCCAGAGAGAGCAGGAAAACACAGCCCTGGGGTGCTCCCAGCCAGGGCCACTCCACAGCTTGTCCGTGCCAATAATGAGAGCATCAGGTCCACCAACACTGTGAGCAGGATGTGAAGGCAAAGAGAAGGTGGCCATTCCCCAGCAGCTTGGACTCAGGCAAGGAGAGCACTGGAAGCCCTCTGCTCCTACTTTACTGGGGCAGGCACAGTCAAAAATATCCCTGAGAGCAGATGTTTGGAAAGGAAGCAAAGCACACAGATCTGCTACTGCTAGCTACACTAGCCAAAGAAATAGCTGAGCGAGATGCACAGAGAACAAAACCAGTTCATTGAAGACCTGCACACTGCCGGGGTGACCAGCAGTATACCCCTTGCTTACTTTATTGCCCAAAGTCAGTTTTACTTTGCTGATATTCTTTTGAAGAGTGTTGTACATTTAAAAAAAAAAAAAAAAAAAGGCGTAGGGTTTGGAGATTCTCTTTTCTTTTAAAACTCCAGCATTTTAGGGGAAAATTATTGTATTTCTAGCCTTGTGCAGAAATTCATTGCACATTCGGAGTTTTTCTAATCTCAGCACAAATCCATGATAGGTTGTCTTGTCCTGCCACCTATCACTGAAATCCACACAGCTGAAGTGTACTGGGCACATTGTTAAAGCAGAAGACAAGGCTATGGAAATTGCAAAAAGGCATCCTGATCATTGGGATGGTTTAATGATTTAATGGATTAAAATGCAGAAGTGAGCAACAGGGAGAGTCTGGAACACACTTTCTGGTAAAGTACTTCAGACAGGTTGTTACCATTATGGAAAAAATCATACTGGCCAGTACTATGTGACAAGCATCACTTAAATCAACATGATTCAAGTACTCCCCTTGCCATCCTGAGAATTACATTAAAAAGTGTTATCTTCTTGAAATGTTTTTGTGGGAGATGAGACTGGCCAGTTTTGCCAATAGCTTAAGCAGATGCCTTTTCTGTGCACTTTTGAGTCAGTAGGGAATTTTATTTTTTCACATACAAGCTTTCAAAAACCCAGCTGCGGCTGTTGCCCCAGATAAGGTCAAGGGAAAACAAATGTTCTCCCAGTGTTAAAGAAGTTTTTAAGGCATGTGTATGGGGAAATTCTTCTGCTTTCTTGGTAAGAAGGAGGGTCTTGAATTTAGTAGAAGAGTGAGACATAGGATGCACTTTTTGAAGCCCCTAAGAAAATCACTAATTCACTGTGTGAAAAAACCCTGAAAAATCCAATTTCTCATGGGAAATAGAGTTCTATTGGAACTTGGTCTGTAGTTTGTCTACTGTCTTCAGCTGCTCAAAGTTCTCAATGAAACTGTACTATTAAGGAACCACTCCCATGGGTCTGGATGTGAAAGCTGTGCGCTTCCTGAGATCCCACTGCTTAAATGCTTGGTAATTGAAGACAGAGTTAGAAGCAGTGACCTGACCATGAAAACCTGATAAGTAAAAGAGCCAGTAATAAGGAAGTTAGTGAGGAAGAGAGTTGCACTGCAGCAGGAAGTAGCAGGGAAAGGCACGGGAAAAGAAACTAGGAAGGAGGGAAATGAGCTGTCAGCAAGATAACTCATGAGCCTATTGATAAGGGAAATCATCTGGAGCGGGCGCGAATAAGGAAGACCTGTTTTCTGGTCCTTATGGTTTGTTGTACACTATGTACAACATATGTATTTTTTTCCCCTCTGTGCAGCAACAGTTTCAGGAAGGTACAAATGCTCTCCTGCTTTCTCTCCCATACCCCTATCTTGCATAACATATGGATTAGCAGTAAGGATGCTCTCCTGAGAGTACTTAGCTCAGGTATACTATTAGGTATTTCTCTATACATAATAACCAGTTAGTCATGAGGCAGATGCCAAGCTGGTTTGTGTATGCACAGAAAGCCTCTCAGGAATTTTGGAGTAAAAAAATCAGTGCTCAGTGGTGTTTGGGCATCCAGAGTTTAGCCAGCTGAGCAGAAGAATTTAGAACCTGGTTTCCAGCTTACATATTTACTGTCCATGTTAGAGCTTGCCTGTAAACTCCCCAAAGTTCAAACGGCTTCACTTTGCACTGCTAGCTAATATTTCATTAACTTAGGTGTTTATATGATATTTCTAGGAAACTATGCCATTTTAAGTCGAATTTATTAATGACATGTACTACTAACACTGACATTATTTTGCTTCTATTTACAGTTTTGATAAATAAAAAGGCAAGCCCTGTTAAATTAATGAAAAGGCAAAAGCTTTTCTAACATCAAAACGTCACCTACAGCCACTGTTAAATATATTTCCATTGGTTTTTACTCTATAGGACAACTATTGAAACAAAGGATTAGCAATTTTGCTGAGTACACCCAAAGCCACAAGGGAACAGGAAAAGAGAGGCAGTGCCTCTATTTAGCAACCTTGAGAAACCTTATAGCCCTGAGGGACACAATCTTCAATAGACCACATTTTATCTTTGAATGAGATGTTCAGATGAATCATTTCATCTGAATTGCTGCTAGCCATAAGGATTAGGAGAATAAAAATATAATATATCTACATTGCAGGAAGGAAGAATGATGGTTACACATGCCAGTTAGATCCAGTTTTCATGAGCAATCATAACAGGAAAGACAGCAGCCTGTGATGCTGGAAAGTTGTTTAAACATGTTAACATTCACATGGCCTTGTATTCTTTGCTGTGATTAACTGCATTTGGGGTTTGTGTATAAAGCATAGCTAAAAGCTTTACACCAACCTTCTATTTTCTTCCTCGTGGGAAAAGGTAAGCTCCTAAAAAGAATACATGTGATATTAAAAGTGGACAACCACACTGTAAATTGCACTACATGTTGGAAAAAACCAAACTAGGTAAAATTAATAGGCAGGTACAAAGTGCAATATTTATCCAAAAAGGTTACCTTACAGGAAAAGACATCTAAGGTCAAAAGGTATGATTTATTGCTGAATACTTTGTGTCCTACAGAAAAATGCTCAGATGAAAAGATAAAGACATAAAATATGACACTGTCAAGTTCACTTTCTGAATTCATTTTGTTCTAGTACTTATTCCCCACATGTTACAAGTGAGTGATTTGGTGAATGGTTTAGAAAATTTAGAAATTATCTGACCACATAAACTCAGGTTTCAAAGAATTTTCTCAAATACACAGTGTTTTCCCTCATGACACTTCTTTCTTTGTATATCAGATGTCTATTTCTTTTTAGCTTGTTGTGTAGTGCTTAGCATTCAGCAGGATCTGCTCTGGTGACACTGCAGTATAATGGCTTCTCTTCACCCACAGAACAACAGCATTGTGAGAGGAAGGTGGGTTGAATACCTTGCTGGACCTGCCAGTTTGCTTCATGTGTGGCACACAGTAGTTGCTCCTTTCTCAGAGTCCATGTATTCAGGCGATTGTAATGCTATATATGTCCCCTATATAAAACCGTAGAGCACCTGCTTCTTGAATGGTACCACAGTTCTGATTTCCTAATCTTAAGAAGGCATGGGAGATCTGGAAATGCTATCTATATGATCCCAGTGGCAGGGAACATCTTCTGTATCAGAAATAAGAACAGTTAAATGGAAAAGTATAATTTAGCTTAAGAAGATAGAATATTGGTGGAGATTTGATAAAAGTCCTGAAAGTCATCATTAATGGAGAGGATGAATGAGGGAATGCCTCCCTGAGCTATGAAAATGCTACTGTGGCTACAAGTTTACAGGGGTTTAGAAAGCAACTAGACAGATCACTGGAAGAAAATACCACCGCAAGAAAAGTCTAAGGGCTGTGGCATACAAAGATGCTGCCTGCAGCTATGAAAATCCCTCATTCATCATAAGCTAGAAACATGAAAAACATGCTGGATAAATACTGTCTCACATTTTCTTTGCCCCTACATTCTTCACTTTTCATCCACTTTGAACCAGTGGAAGGATACTAGGCTGGGCAGATCTTAGATCAAGCCCAGCAAAGTGTGTCTTACATTTTTTCACCCACTTCCTGGAATGGACTGAATGAGGCATGTGCCTTCCATATAGCAACTGAAGATCTGACAACAGTATAATGACCTAAGCTGTATTTTTAACCACTTTTTTTTGGAAGGGCAGTTTGGATGATCAGTCCTTCTTGGCATCTTCTGTACGACTCCTGTGTCCTTTGTTCCACTCCTATAGCTCCTCAGAACAGAGTATCCATAATGGCCCCAGACCACTGCTGCAGGTTGGGAGTGCTGCCAGTTTGAAGAGCAGAAAGACCTATGTCATATTTGGTTCTGTTATCTGAACACTTTGAACACCACTGATGTGTGACCATAACATCAGGAAACTGTGCTTCCAAGTGCCCAGGGTAGAGTACAACAGAAATACTGACTTGTAATTGCATAGCAAAGCATCGGTTTTTATTATTTATTATTTTTTATTCTTTTTTTATTTTTCATTTTTATTTTTATTGGAACTAAGTGTTTAAATTCCCACTTGCTTCAAGCTGAAAAAGAGAAAGATGACAAAAAGATGTTGTTAGCGTTACATCTAGCTTATCATAAATATCCCTAATGTCAAAACGAAGTAAGCAAAGTTGTGTTACTCTAAATAATTCCCAAAAAGAGCCTGCAGTGATGTCTTGGAATGCTGAAGAATTGAATATACAGACATAAGCTTCCCCTTTGAAAGAACATTTACTTACTAAGCCTATGGATTTTAGATCTTCCTGATAAAGGACTTCCAACAGCACACACAGAATATTTGAATAAGATGAAAAGAAACGTGTGGGTACTTAATATCTTTAGAAACAAACCTTTTACAAATATTTGAGTGACTGAATGCTTCAAACTGTGAGAGAAACTGGGGAAAATATGACTTAAAGCATTTTAGTGCCAGAGCTATCAAAAAAGGACAGCCAGTACACTATGACTTCACATGAAATTCTCCATATTGAGCCCTCAATCAGAAAACAGATTATAGACCAAATCAAACCAACACATTCAACAGACACCAAACCCCTAAGCTGTTAGAAGAACTCAGAGGTGAGGCATCTGAGTTACTGTAGACATAGATACTCAGTTTGGACACATTAAACCAGCAGAATAGTTACTAAACAGGAACACCTAATCAACAAACCCATTACTTCTAAACAATCCTTCATTATGAAAAACGATCCTAATTTTAGTCTTAAATTCAGTCCCAGTTAATGCCATACTTCCACCTTCCAGGAAAGATTTTTCCCTACATTCAGTGAAATGGAGATCCATAAAGATATTTAAGTCATTCTCTTGAACAGTCTCTTTGGTTATTTTCCAGTCCAGCACTGAAGAACTAATTTGTGAAAAAGTCTTTCTCTCTTTGACTGGCTCATCAGCAATCAGATGTAGACATGCACAATGCTTCTCCAGTATATTATTTTTAAGCCTTTTTTTTTTCCTCGTCAGCCAGTGGCTAATGTAATTAGAAGGAATTCCACAGTGTTCATGCCCTTTCATTCAGAGGTGGCACTGTCTTTCATTAGAGTGCATTAGATATTAACCCAGAACTAGATTATGGTTGTGCATGGCACTGACAAGCCAGGATGCCATGGGGTCCTGAAATGGGCAGGGAGGTGGTGCAGCATCCATAATTCTGTTTTAGGTAGTCCTTCAGCAAGCTTGGAAGATACATTGTGGGCAATGTGTCAGCAAAGCAACCCCATTTTAGTGACCCTACCTTGAAATTGTTTCTCCATGTACTGAGAGTCTGTCAGCACAACCTCCAGATCCCAAGCAGGGGTGACCCGTGCCGGTGCTCGCATTGCCAGCAGCCTTAGGGCAGACCCTCCCCAGTGACATCTGTATTTGAGAGTCCAGCCTGTCCCCACAGCTACTGTGTGCATTTCAAGCACTCCAGAGTACCCTTTTGCTATATAAGGGCACAAGAAGCCCTTCCAAGCTTGCTTTCAAGCAAGACAAATCTTTTTTCCTGCTCCTTGTATGTCTCAAAGCAAGATCAGTGGAAAAGCATCAAGATGATATCTTTTTACTTAACTACCTGCAAGAGGGCAATGGGCTGGCTGTAGGAGCTGACACAAGTGTCTGAAGCAATTCAGAGAGCAGGAGCTCACAAAAGCTGGGAGCATATGGGCTCTCTTCAGCTTCTAAACCCAAAGCTGTACCTGCAGCTGCAGGATCTAAATACTTCAGTGGTGAATACCTCCTGGAAAATACTCGTTACCTAAATGGAAACCAGTGCGTAGGCACATGCAGAGGCGCATGTCAGTAGAAGAATGATAAGCATTCAGATGTATTTGGAAATTTTCCTTCTTACATTTTTTTTTCTGGATGTACAGAGCACCAGGGATCCAGAGCAACCATTTTTCCCAGAACAAACCATTTGACAGCTTCTACTGTACCTTGCAGTGGTGTGCGAGCAGCCCTTATCATTGAACCCTGCGTGTTTCCTCAGGAATGCTGTTTACTGTCGTTCATAGCAAGTATCTCACGTATAAAGAATCTGGAAAAATTACAGTAGTAGCCTTTTTCTGTGTGTGTTCTGCAATGCGTTGTTGTGCATTTAAGCTAAATCAGGCCAGTCAATAAACTCATGGAGTGCTGATGAGAAGAAAACAAGACTTTCATAAATTTGAATATTATGGATAAAATGAATGATACAGAAAACAGAGGCATTTAAAAGGGGTCTCTCACTTTAACTGAAATGACAGGAAGTAGCCAAGAGTAACTGTTGTAACTCTATTTCTGAGCTTCACCCTGCTGCTGTTTTCTGGTTGATTTAGGTATCCACATCGGCAACAAGTGCTTTATAATTATTGGATTAAGAATAAACACACTCAGAAAGAGCTTCCCACCCCCAAAACTAACAAACCAGACTGCATTAAAAAAAAAAAAAAACAACAACAAAAAAAACCAACAACCAAAAACATAATAGTGGATCCTCTGTTAAGCTTATAATTAATGAGGCATATGCATGGATCACCCAGGTGCTCTAAAACTCCTCAAAGCTAGTCTCTGTTTGTAAAGTGTAAACCCATGATGTTCTGGCACAACCCATTTTCTCTCCAAATCAACCCAATATTTGCTTGAAAACCTCCACCATGGAAAGCCTCCTTCCCCTCCGGGGCTCCCTGAACAGCTGTGTGCAGACAGGGGACTGCCCAGGAGACCAACTTTCCAGGGAAAGCTCCAGCTGAATGCTTTCTGCAAAACTAAGGAAGCTTTAAAAGAAAACTGGGAGGTCTGCCTCTTGAAAGGTGATTCTCACCAGCAACTGCTCCAAACACACCAACGTGTCTTCAACAAAACTCAGCTGCTGCCATCAACCCACCCACAGTCCTGGGAGTACTACCACTACCCACAAGACCATGCCGCAGAGACATGAGCAGCAGCAAAATATAATTACAAATAGCCATGTGTACTTAAAGGGTAGCAAAAGTATAAAATATAACAAAAAGCACCTTGAAGGTGAATGTTTCCAGTGATGGTCAAAAGGATTGCAATGCATGAAGCCCATGAATCATTTTGAGATCTTTAGTCAGAAGGATAAAATATTATTATTGTTATTATTATTCCATGTAACTTATTGCTACATTGCATTTGAAATGGCTTTGTAATTTCCTGTCTAATGCTACCCTTAGGTCTCTTCTGTATTACTGCTTTCCAATTATCTCTCATTTTTCTTCTTGAATATATATGTTTTGAATTATTTTTTCATCTGATGTATCATCCCACAGTTCTCCAGATGAAATCTTATTTTGTTATTTCCTGCCCACATTTCTACAATTAGGAGTTTATTGCTTTGTAAAGATGAAAAACAAAGGAAAAAAAATTAACCCAAAAAACCCACAAAATATCACGTAAGTATGTTTGTGTCATGTGTTTATATTTACATCTGAACACACACAGCTCTCTCTACAAGCACTTTCTAAAACATCTTTGGGAGATGTTAAAAATTCACTATCATCTTGCACATAGTCTGTCCACTCAGATTATAAAAAAACAAACCAAACTGAAAAAAAAAAAGAAAAACAAAACCACCACAAAAAAAACCCCAACCAAACCCCCCCCAGACTTTATAATCATATATGGCTGTCTAGGGACCCTTTGAATTGCAAGGCACACTCATGCCAAAAAGAGGTGGTAAAATTCATCTCTGTCAGGCTAAGAATAGAGAATTTCAATGTCAATGGTGCTCAAGGAAAAATGTTCAGCATGTTCTTTACTTCCAGAAAACTGAAGTCATGCCATCTTAGAGCACCACCATACAGCTATAGAGAGATAAACCCCTCCAAAGCCCAGCAGGCAGGGGTGAGAAACCCCTCAGGAGGAAGGTCAGACAGCATCCAGACATGGAACAGGCAAGCATCCCAACCAGTACCCTTAAGGGGATCAAGGAACCCCTTGGCCACCACCTCTCCACATCATCAGAAGCCAAACTGTCCCTGAGTAACCACAGAGATTCACCTGTGCTGAAGAGTGCATGTTCAGGGCACTGTAGTTTTCACTCACTGAGCTACCCTTAGATGGGAGATACGTGACATTTATCACATAGAAAGACCAGGAACTTCCTCACTTCTTCACACAGCACCTTTATTCAGACTTCGGTGGGGCTGTACACAACCAAAACCAATAGTGAGCCTTATGGGAACTTCTTCATTGCTTGGCACTTTTAGCATTGTCATCATCCTGTGCTCCTTTCCTTCAGTCATTTTGCAGTCTGAGTTACACTGCTCATCTCAGCAGAAATATAAATAGGCTTTAAAAGAATCTTTTCCATTTTACTGGTAGTGACTGAGGGTACTGTCCTAACTTGGCCTTTTATATATATATATGCTCCTATTAGTGAATAAAAGAAAGCAAACAAACAAACAAAAAAAAGAAAATACTAAACTCCCCAGAAATAAGATTTTTTGCTATTTTCTCTGCAGGGTGTATTTTCAGCTGGTTGTTAAAAAAATAAAAAATAAAAAAAATTTTAAAAAAACTATTACTTTTATAGGACTTTCAAAATCTATAATTAGCTTTTCTAAAATGGATACCATTTGCAGGCAGATGGGTAAAGAGTATGCAAAAGCGGAAATTTGATTAAAACTCTTTAGGGGTTATTAAAGCGACTGTCACACACTCCCGTCCATGCAGGAGATAACAAGAGCTATATAGTGAATAGTTTTCATGCCTGCTTCTCAGTTACTTTAGGTGAACTGAGGCTGGGATGGGCTATTTGCTTTTCTCAGGTTTCTGTTTGCTTTGTTTACACCAATCCAATAACTTCTGTGCATTCCATCATTTTCAAAGCCACAGGTTCCGTATGAATTGTACTAGTTTAGTGCATTTAGATTTACTACCATCAGAAAGAAGATGTTCTAAGATCTCCAATTGGCTGTACTGGGAATCACTGCAGCAGTTTAATAAGCCTCAGTTTTCTCTTACTAATCTAAAATAAGACTTGGCACATGATATTTGCCAGCTGTTGTACATTTACCAGCTTAAGAACATTTTTTATTGTTGATAAAGCACCGTGAAGGACCCACTTGTAGCCTTATTTGGATTAAAATTTACACCAAGCACATCAGTTCTCTTTTTCATTTGCATGTCTATTTGCTTTGTTCACTTATTTTTATTGGACCCAGATATTAGCAGTGTCCTGTATTCCTTTAATTAGCACAAGTTGTTATTTGCCTCGAAAGATAAGATTTAGTTCTCCGGTGGTGGGAGACATTTTAGAATATTTGCAAGTCAAAATGCTGATGTGAGATTCTCTTTCCACCCCAAAGGAATTGCAAATCCTGTTTGTGATTAATTGCCGTATCTTACAGACTATCAAGCCTGCCACACATCACAGCTCCAAGATTTTTGAAGTGGACATTATTTGCCTTTGCATGGGAAACTTGCAGCTGCGTATCAGATGCATTTTAGCTGCAAATAATTCAACTGCTCACCTTTAAACTCGGTTAAATCTTCACTCCTTTCAGTGAGCTTATATAAAAAGACTGCATATTTTCTTTCCCTGAAGTCCCTCACTGAAGAAGGACAGTGGTCATCAATCCACAGCAGCACAGGGAGAACCTTCCTCCCTGTGCGAGGGCTCGCACATGCCCACTCCTGGGCTGCAATGTCCCTGGGCTGCAGCCATAGGTCAACACCAACAATACTGCTTCTGCCGTCAGAAGCAAGACTTCAAGCCTCAATCATGCTGCTTAGCCTGGTGCTCATCTACAGAGTAGCCCCCCAGGAGGAGCTCAGGGCTATGGTGTGGTGCCGTGTCCTTGCCATGTCCCCCAAGAATGGCTTCTTCCCTGCCAGCAGCGCTCCGCTGCTGCACAGCTCCCACTGCACAGTATTTGAATTGTGTTGTTCTCTGTCTGCGCTGTCTGTGAACAAGAAGGTATACAGCATGTTCAGGTGACATTTTAGCTTATTTGGCAAAAACATTTGGTGCATCCACCAGCACAGAGAGTGCTAACCATGGAGTTAAGTGTCAGACTTACACACTATTGATGTAGCAATAGGAAAAGTATCTTTTTCCATGGAAATCGCCATTAACTTTTTTCTTCTGTTTTAACCTTTAAAAAACATCCTTGAAAGAATGTTTTCTTTTCAAGATCGTTTTGAATTCTTGCATTATAAATCCAGAGTCTTCTACTGTTCATAGGAGATGTGGAAGCCATACTCTTATAGTATTACAATTAGTGAAAGAATCACTCAGTCACCTGTATGAATATTGTTAGATAATAATCATATTCTAAAGTTATTCTGTATTCACTTATTTCTAAGGTGAATGAAGGGATCTAAGTCAGCACACGATTTTGTGAATATTTACTGTATTTCCTTGTAGACTGGATTATGTACTACTAACTATGTAGAAAATAGATAACTGAAAAACTCCATAGATGTAGACTGTTATGGCAATAGGAGCCAGCTGTTAGCTTTAAAAGTCCAAACTCCAGTATATCAGTCATTTTGTTTACATAGCCCAGGAACTGGAGCAAAGGAAAATTAAAAGAGTTTTAAAAACCCTTGGAATGGAAGATGCACTTAAGAGACACTCCCTAAACAGAGACTGACACAGACAAGCTGTGTGTGAGGAATTCAGTCATCTGGATGGGGAAAGGTAGGTGCAGATGAGGACATATGCAGGCCATCTGCTGGTTTTAAGACAACCTTTTTCTGATGCACTTTTGCTCTAAGTAGGGCAGAGTTTATGGGAAGAGTAATAAGTAATTTGTTGATTAAGTGATTTTATATAATACTTAAGGCTGATAGGCCATGCCCAGAGCAGAGTGGTAAACAGCTACTTTTCCAGCTGGTTACCTGTCACAACTGGGATCCGGGAACTGATATTGGGCCCAACACTGTTCAATATCTTCATAAGTGATCTGGGTTTTTTTCTTATCTCTGGATAAGAGATGAGATCAAGTGTAGCCTGATGAAGTCTGCCAAGCTAAGTAGGAACGCAGACACTTTGGAAGGGAGAGCCACCCTGCAGGAAGACATTGGACAGGCTGGAAGACAGGGCTAACAAGAACCTCATGAAGTTCAACAAGGACAAGTGTAAGATCTTGCACCTGGGAAAACATAATCCAGGAGTGCAGCACAGGCTGGGATCTACCCATCTGGGGAGCAGCATTGTGGAAAAGGTCCTGGGGAACAGCAAGCTCAGTATGAGTGAACAGCATGCTGCTGCAGCAAAGAAAGCCAACAGAATGCTGGGTTACATCAACAAGGACACCACCAGCAGAGATAAAGTCATTATCCCACTCAGCGCTAGGCCACACCTAGAATACTGTGTTCAGGCTTGGTCCTAGCTGTACAAAAAAAAATGTAGAGAGGTTGAAGAGTGTCCAGAGAAGGGCCACAGAGATGATCCAAGGACTGGAAGCCTGCTGCATGAGGAAAGGTTGAGAGAACTGGTTTTGTTCAGCCTTGAGAAAAGAAGGCTTAGAGGAGATTTTATCACTGTCGTGGTTTAAGTCCAGTCAACCATGAAGTTTTCTCACTCACTCACTCCCCTCTCTTTCTTCCCCCAGTCCTGGGGGGATGGGG
>JARCZZ010021304.1:0-21539 GCA_030323915.1 Brotogeris chrysoptera | reverse complement strand
CCCTCCTCCCTGGCAGAGCACGAGGCTCAGAAAGTCCTTGGTCAGAGTAAACATTACTGAGCAGCAACTGAAAACATTGGTGTTATCAGCGCTGTTCTCAGGCTGAAAGTCAAAAAACATAGTACTGCACCAGCTACTAAGAAGGAGAAAAATGACTGCTACTGCTGAACCCAGGACATGTGTCTTACATGATTTTGGTTTATGACAGTACTTCACAGCTTACATATTTACTGTACTATTTCTGTACTGGCATTTTAAACTGGACTTTTTGGAAGTCTGATTTTGTTTTATTAAGGTGCCAACCAGCTTGAGTGTTCTGCAGCATGTTGATTTGTAACACATGAACTCCTGGCTTCTCAGACTGTTTCTGAAAAAATCTACTTGCCTCACTGTAACCCCTTTCCTCATATTTTTCAATGATGAAGAGTTCTTGCAGTTTAGTAGCTGAGTGACAGTCTTAGGAGACAGGGCAAAGCTTGTTAATAATGTGTTATTAATGTTGTTTAACCTCTTTTAAAGACTCCATATGATGCCTCTCAAGCCATTTGTCTCACACCTTAGCTGTCCTTACTGTTACAAAGATTTCCTAAGCATTTGAAGGCTTTCTTGTTTCTTAAATGTAATCACTGCTCCAGAAACTTTAAACAATGGCTCCTTTGCCTGTCCATCAAAGACACAGATGACAGATTATTGTCTCTTTTTCGTTATCAGTATACCTGTAGTTTGGTTTTGGATTTCACCTTTGCTCTTTTCTCCCGTAGGATAAAACTTCTCAATTTTTTTTTCACTGATCATGCTGCCTAGGTCTCTAATTATTATTGTTCCGTGCTTACCATTCCAGTTCATATGCAAGTTGAGTAAAATGCAGTTCTGCAGACTGGACACAGCTGACACTTTTCCAGTGCTGAGCAGACCCAAAACACTTCTTCCCCTCCCCCGAGATAGTCCCAGAAAACTTACCTCAGGAAAGTAGTTTTAAGCATCAGGAAGCAAAACCCTTGTGTCAAAGAGCAAGAAAGCCTCAAATCAGCTGTTTTTTCTATTGAGGCTTCCAGTATTGGTGTTTCCAGGTACCTGTCATCGGTTTACATCTTTGTTTATCTCCTGGGACTTGGCTGATCAGGAATGAAAAGTATGCTTGCTGGGTAGAAGTGGCGTGAAAAATAACTTCAGCAAGTTTGGCTTTGTTTACTTTCATTTGGCATTTTTATTATGATTTTATTAAATGTCCCAGCTGCTGTTCTCACTGTAGAAATATTTATTACTGCTGTATCATTCTACACTGCATCAAGGAGTCTGTGAGAAGCCTTTGCTAACTTTGTTTGTTTTTTAACAGCTTTCAAGTATGAGATTATGAAAAAGCAAGAGCCTATTTTCTCTCTGGGTAGATACTTTTGTCTTCTTTGTTTGGGAGGGGATGAGAGTAGTGAAGAAAAATCTTGGGCCCATACCTGCACTCACAAATGTGTAAATTATCTACTTAAACTTTCTACAATATTTTCATGCATAACGAGACTACAGTTATTTACATACTTGCTTTATTTTTGTATAGTAATGCAGAAAATAAGTGAAAAATATAGCAATTCCTTTACATTTCCTTTGTAATTAAGTAAACAAATTGTGGTACAGAAACCTGTTTCTATGTAGTAGAGATTGGAAGGAAGAGGATGAGATTGTGATGTATTTTTTGCTTTGTGATTTTAAATAAATGTGAGAATTTGCAGAACTCTTGGAAATTCACTGTATTTATTTGAATCATACAAGCTAAAGCAGACATATAATTCAAGTGGGTCATATGCAAGTGTGAATGCTATGCTTTCTGTTGAGTACATTGTTTTTTGACATAGGAGGAATGGCACAGCAAAGAGGCAGAGTTTGTAGAGTGGTGTCAGAGGAGTGGAGCCCACAAGAAAAAGTTAAATCAATGAAGTCAAGAAAGAACACTATTGTGATCCTGAATCTCAGGCTGCTGTGTGCAATATCTGGCAGTCTAAAGGTGTTCTGACTTCTGCAGATGAATACCAGCCCTTGCCCAGCCAAAGCTGCCAGTTGGCTGACAAAGTAAGGATGAAACTAAAAGAACGAGGCTTTGATGAACTTGTCCTGTTTCTCCTACATCTATTATGTTTTCAAAATTTTTGAAACAGTAGACAGAACTGAACAGTGTCTTGCTGGTGAGAGTGCAGTTCTGATTTCAACAAGGACTTTATAATGTTTCTTCAAACATCCTTGCTTTTTGTTTGCCTTTTGGGACATTATTGCACACTGACCAGCATTCTTAACCAAGTCATCAATGACAAGCAAAATATGTTCAGATTAGTCCATCTTTGCTTTGAATGGCACAGTGCTGAACTATATTTGTTGTTCCCCTTTTGCTTAGCTTTGAAAAGATACTCTGATACTTCTCACAGCATTTAATCTTGATTATCTGCAACACTGATGTGTCATCTGCAGATCTGGCTGTTTCTCAAGTGACTAATTTTAATATGGAAGATTGGATGCCCTACCTTCAATTTACTAATGTATTCTACTTTTCTATGTGCTTTTCTTTCAGATTCTCTCTGTATCATGCCAGTATTTGACTGCTCAGCCTATATGAAAGCTTGTTCTGTTGACTTGAAAAAGTTTTTCTTCAGTGTTTACTGACAGAGTTAGTATTCTGCTGCCATACAATTGACAAGGATTTTGGGATTGCCAGAGGTTAATTAGCCTAGGCTGTAAAGTTTCAACAATTGTTTTTCAGGCTTTCTTGTGGAGAGGTGGCAGTATCTGTGTTGAAGCCCTAGGTATGACAGCAATTCACATTAACATGCCCAACCTAAATTAAGTAGTTCTGATGGTGATAACCACATAACCCTGGTAGTGTGAAGCTGAGCATGCAATAAGATGTATGTTTTAAAAACTATATAAACCTCAAATGACCTGCCAGCTTGATGCTGGCTAGTTAGTTTTCTATTTCCAATACAGCTAGTTTCTGTCTGCTGTAATCAGTCTTTTAAATGCAGTATAAAAATACCATGAAGTATTCCAATAACACAATCAGAGAATTTCTATTAGGACCGTATGATCAAATTTACCTTTTTATTGTTGTTCGGGTTTGTTTTTTTTTTTTTAAACTGTGTAGCTATTTTTGAGAAGTCCATACTGCCATCTGCTCCATGGGCTTGTGAACTATGCATAAACAGGTAGCTACTGCTTTCCCTCATTTCAGCTGTGACTGACATGTATGTATCTCTGCACACATCATTTAGATGTGAAAAGTGTAAGAAGTGTATTACAGCCAAAGTACTCCTATGAGAGCATGGATAATATAGGTTAGGTGTCCTTTCCACATTCTGCACAGAACATCTTTGTTCATTATGATATGCTGTTTGTAAGTGCATTTGCCTTAACATTTGCCATCTGTTTTGCTTCTTGCGTAGCAAGGTGATGTGGCTGTCCAAGAGTCAGTGAATTATTCTATCTGGCAGTTTCATTGTCCTTGTTTTTCTGTGCCAAGTACCCACTCCCCTTTCTAAAGATATCCTGCTAGTCTTGTTAACTGTAGAATTGATTTTTATCACTTATCAGCTTCTGCTAAATATGCATAGATGCCTTTTCAAAGATAAAATTCTCACACTTTTCACCAGTTTGATCATCTGTGAATTTTAGTTGTCTTTATTTCTCACCCTTAGGACAATATTTTCTGAAAGGGGACATTAATACCTAAGGAACATACTTATACAACACAGCCTGGCAGTTTCACAGGTAATTAGTATAATTAAGAGAGGAGGGTCCAGTGCATAATGCAGAAGTAAACACATTCAGGAGTAACTGCTCAGCACCAGATTTAATTGTGTGATCTTATCCCAATCTCTAGCATTTTGAGTAGCTCTGAGATTTTAATTGCACTGTGCCAGTTTACAGTTGTTGAAGATGTGGCCCAAGAATTCATTACCTATTTTTCAGGAGATTACTCTGATTTATGGTGTCTACTTGTCTCCCTCTCTTTTCCTTTCCTACATCTGTCTTACAGCAACGAGCTTTGCCAGTCTGGTCTCAAAACTCACCCCTATGTACTAAAAGCCCTCTATAATTATGGCACAAGACAGTGCTGGGCAAAGGTACTTTAAACTACATCTAAGGACATTAGCTAGATGTCATTAATGTAGCAACGCCCATGATTACCAGCTTGGTATGAATTAGAACATTACCTTGAAAAGCACCATGCTAGTGCAGTTACACTGCACTGTAGTTAGGTTTTGTCTTGCCAATGTTGTTCCTGTTTGGTTCTAGCTGTGCTGAAACAAACAGAACCAGTGAGCCAATGCCGTTCATGTGTGTCAAGGCTAGAGTACAGTTTAGCTGTATAAGTAAGTTTGATTTCCTATAAATTTAATCGAAGGAAGTATAATTATTTTGGATATGTGCCAAAAATATAAGATTAAGTTGCTTAATTAAATTAACAAAAAGAATAGTGCTCATGAGTACATGCACCCACATAACTCTATATCCACATACATTGCAGTGTGTAGAAGGCCTCACAGATATGTTGATTCTCTTTATCAGAATCAGATGGTTGTTTTCCATATTGAAATCAAACTGAGATCTGAAGAGAGTGTAGATGGATTAAATCTAAAGAAATTGAGTGACGCTGCTTTTGTATCTATCAGCTTTTACGTCTATTTAATTCCAATTATTTCAGTAGCTATGCTTCTACTCAAACAAGAGGAATATAAACCTGTAAAATTTTACAGTGGTGTGAGCCATTGTGAAAGCCACTTGACCCAACCAGTGAGGGTAGCTAGTCTGAGCAGCAGTTGGCAATAACAGATTTCTGGATAAAACATAGAAAGAAATTTATTGGGAATTATCAGTCTTGCAGGCTTTTAACCTCCTGATGTTTGCTCATTAGTGTGAACTTACTGCTGTTTCCCCAACTTAATTTCTCTGCTTTTTTTTAAAGACTGCTGCTTCTGTCACGCTTCTTAACCCACTTGTTAAACATGTGGAAGATTGAATATGCAAGTAAACTTAATTCTGTTTCTGCAAACTGTATTGCTCAAGTAGAAATTATACTGAGCATTGATTACTAACGCAAATATAATAGGATGTGGATTCTTGAATTAACAGGAGATTAATTATGAGATATTTCCAGTTTTGCAGTAGGAAGCACACAGGCCAGGTGTCATGGTTTAAGCTACTAGGAAGTAAAATAACTATCCCAGCTGAAACCAGAACACCAGGTTGCCTGCTGTTGTGAAATTCTACTGAAGTGAAAGGGCTTAGCAATCTACATACATCAACGCCTACAAATGATCAATACAGGAGCTCTTTATTTAGGTATCTCTTTTACCAGAGGTTTATCATACCACTCCATTTTTTAGTCAAAATGAGAGTAATGATACTAACTTGGAGCTACTGGAGTTGTTATTGTCTTAATCAACTGGTTTGTATGATTTATTCTTTAAAAGGTGATACAAACATTCTAAGCTTAAGAAGATAAAAAATAATATGAGCTGAAATAGTATCAGCTCCCATAATGTGGCAGGTCTTTTTTCTCAACAGTGGATATTGATAAGAAAGTCGGCGTTCTAAAATTTTTAAGTATGTTAATCTAGTGTTTGTGAAGAACTATGCTATATCTCTTTGACAGGGCTGTGCAAAATGTGCTATATAATTTTTCTATTCATGACAGCAACAAATTATACACTGAAAGGTGGTAGTAGTTTATTATGATAGAACAACCAGTGCATCTAGAGGCTAAAAAATCTAAGGTGGATTTCTTTTCATGACTTCTGCAGCCACGGGCTATAAGTGGTAGTTAGAGAAATGTATAATTTAATATTTGTTAAGCAAATGCACAGGTAAACACCTTGCTTTAACCAAATGGCATGTCAGTAAAATTGCTTAGTGTACAGTGAGAAAAATAAGATTAATAGAAAATTCTGAGAAGAAATTTTGTCAGGTATTTATTCAACAGAGGTTTTAAAGGGCGTTGTGTAGGGGTGTTTTGAAAACTGCTAAAGAGCACTGTTGAGGGAATGGTCTTACTTAAATAATTAATCTTCTCAGAGTTTCTGTCTTTAGTTCTTGTGTGAGTCAGCTCAACCAAAAGTCAAAGTGACTACTTGCATGGACTACTGGGATTGTTCTGATGCTTTAAGTTATTCCTATGTTAATAATATGATCTAGATGGAAATCTAAGCTGTGAACTCTAAGCTGCTAGCTGGAGCCTCAGGGCTCGAAGGCTGAGATGAGGCATAGAACATCATGGTTGTTAATGAACATCATTCCATTGGCTTTAATGGGTAATGCATTATAGCTGTGCCACGTGGGTGAAGTTTGTGCCTTGGCCAAACAATTACATGCCATAATTTCTAGATAGTTGTGCAAGACTCCATAAAGCCTGGAAAAGAAACTCCTTCAGGAAATCTCCTGGACGTTCAGAACGCTTTAATAACTCTCCAAATCTCGTGGCCATAATCTTCACTTGGTTTAGAAAGACTCTACTAATTCTTCAATTACAGAGTGAAAAGGAATCTGCTACAGTGGTATGTTCTGTAAGTACTAGTAATATCTTACAGCATCCTATTCTATCTATGACCCATTCTTTTAGCTTCCTTCATGTACTCCACCTGTTTCCCAATGCACAGAATGAGGTCCCTGTGGAATTAGACTGCATCCTGCTTTGTGCCAAATATGCGTTATGCAGCTGAGCTATAATTTCCTCCCTGATTATATTCTGCCAAGCTTCTTGTAATGTTGTATTCTGTGTCCTTTTCTCCAAGAGCACTTAGGGCTGGTCTTCCACAAGGAGGGAGCTGATAATTAGGTATTTGAGAAATAGGTAAAAGCAGGTTAGCTAGAATGCAAGGGCAAGTAGGATGCCATTTTTCTAGGCCTTAAAGTACTGAGAAAAGGCAATGTAATTTGAAATAATCTCAATTTTGTACGCTTACCTTCATAAAGGACTTTCCCTTTTGTTATCTACAGAATGTTTTGAAAACCTACATTGGCAGGATAGAGTAGATTTCAGAGGTAAAAGCCAAGACTGATAGTTTACACAAACAGTGAGATACAATCCACTATGTACTTGTTATGATTAACTGAGTACATACCAGCTTTACCTCAGTATCTCAGACCACAGGTCATGGAAATATGGTTAAACCTCTGATGGTCTCTAGTAAAACTTTGTGCTCCAAAGATTATCATGAACATTAGGTCAGCCACAGCTTTTGCCCAGTCTGAAAAAACGGTAGGGATGGAGATTCCACCACTTTGGTTGCATGCTCCAGTGCTGCTCTGCTGTCTTACATAAAGGGTCTTTTTAAAACAAATAGAATTCACAGCTCTAGTTTAACTAGTACCAAGTCCAAAAATGTTTTTCATGACAGAAAATGGGTACTATAAATTCAGGAACATAAGCCAGTGGTGCTGCTTAAGGAAATCCCATCCTCTTGCCAATCCCCTATATTCATTCTTGTTCAGCAAAAATTAAAGGGGACTTTATATCAATTCTCCAATCTGCTGTTGTATGGATGTGAAGCTGAATAGGTGGTGTGCAGCTTGAAAAGAGTAGATTGCAGAAGAACCAATTCTGGGAGCAGTACCAAATTATGCCAGTATAAATGGCTTGTGGAGTAGAGTGATAAAACAGTGAGAGCATCTGGTGCAGTACAGCAATGGGAAAGCTTGTTGAATGTAGCCTCATTCCCCATTTCAGTTCTAAATTTTGGCAAATGGTCAAGTTTGGCAGAAAAGGTATTTTATGCCCCTTTCCAGCACAAGTATGTATTGCAAATGTGGGCAAATTGAAGTAGTAGCACAAAAAGCTGGTTTTGTCCTGCTTTTTTTAAAAACAGCAGTGCTACAACTGAAATATATTATTCTGAAACGCCACGGGTTTTATGCATCCAATACAACTTTTTGACAGACTACATGCAGCTTAGTTTTAGGTCTCTGGAAATTTTTTGTGTCCCATAGGGCAGAATAGCTTCCTTTGATGTTAACAAATTGATTTATAAATAATAAATACAAATTTTAATATGAGCAATGTTGATCCTTTATTCATCTTCCCTTATAATTTGTCTCTGTGTTCTTATCTTTTGTTCTTAAATCAATTATAGTTTATAGCTTATCTGAATTCAGGAAATAATCTTCAGACTGAAAAATTTGTTGACCCTTTGCTAGGCATGATTGGATACCACAGAATGGAAAAGGAGTCAAGAGTTTTAAAGGGCATTTTAAACAGTGCAAGAGTTACTAGCCAAAACCTAGACACTTGGGTGATGAGATAATAGGTATTTTCATATTTATTTGTGGTGGAGCAGTCATTGTGCCCTCTGCATTTTGTTCCTAGAAGAAATGACAACAATGTTCCACAATTCATCAAGGAGATGTGCATGTGTTTTTACTCACTGTGAAGGAACAGAGGCTTTCTTACAGCTGAGCAGCTGCATCATAGTGCTACCTATGCTTCACTCTTTCTTCCTGTTGTGATTCAAGATTATAGACTCCAGTTTCTGTAATTGATTATCTTTAAGAGTGTGAACCAACCATCATCGAAGCCAAGGAAGAAATGTGACTTGTTGAAAGGAACTTACTGCTGTAAATAAACTACATGAGTGTGTGTGTTCCGAAAGATAATGCCTAGTCAAGAGCCCACTTGGCATTCTAAAGGGCTTGATTAATATTTTTAATCATGCAACGAAGTGGACTGCAAACTTCACAAAAATGTTGAGAACTTTTGTCTTGTTAAAACATGATTATAATACAATTTAAGATGCACAGCTTTTAATATTTAAAATAGCATTACAAACTGAGGGCATCCTTCAACCTAAAGTCCTGGGGGTGTGATAGCACAGTAGACACTGTTAATAGTTGAGGAAAATAAAACAACATCAGGATACTAGAACTCTTGATAGTTTACAGTAATATGTTGGCAATATTTAGGCTTTCTAGCTATATATAAGCAATTCCACAGTTATTTATCACTCTGAAAACTGTTTGAAGTCTGCTATGTCATACAGAAGCTAGTGTTTGTGTTTGCTTTCCACGGGCTTGATGTTCACCTAATGCTCTTCTCTCATGAGTATTTCTAATCAGACTGAAATGCTGCCAAAGCAGCTGAGATGTATTAGTTGTAGACAGTAGAATCTCTGCGAGCTGTGTGAAACTAGGTATCTTTTAATTTACCAAATTAAAAATAGACTTTTCAAAAGCATTATAGTTAGATTTTTAGTAAAGGGTTATCACTACATTTTAAAGTTAACACATTGTTAAGGAACTGCCATATATGAAATTTGGTCTATTTTCGTTACCTTTATGGAACTTATTCTGTCATAATTTATGAATTCAAGTGTTATACTAAAGCCAGTATAGCTGGGGAGTTTCCTGATACAGGAATTGACTCTGTATTAGTAGTTGGTGGAGAACATCTTTAAATAGGCTCTTTGCATTTGAAAATACAAAAATGTAAAAATGTAATTTATATGTAATAAGTTTATCTCCCTACCTTCTTACATGAGGAATATCCTTTACAGTTGACAAAAGTCCAAATTCAGTACCAGTGCAGGAGACAAACTTGACTGCATTGAGTAGGACAAACGTCACTGATAAAACCTTAATGCATTAGGAGCCCTAATGCATAAGCTAGACCTAGGCAGAAAAGGACATGACCCTCTGAATTTGCAGATAGCAAGGGTAATTAGTATATAGTTGCATTTCTTTAACTGCCAAATGCAGCAATGGCTTTTCACTTAGAATAGTTTTGAATGAGAACAGAAAGTAGGAAAGTAGTAGAAATAAATTATTTTTCTTTCTTTTTTTTTTCCTTGGCTTTGTAACTTGAGAGAACTAACTACCTTAGAAGTTCAAACTGGTGGGAGAGAAGCATTGTAAGATGAGAGAAATAGAGAGAGAAAGCCAAGCCACAAATAACTGCAATATTGTGATCCCTAAAGCCCCACAGTTAAGAAAGGAGTAAAAAAAAAATCTCCTTGCTGAGAATTCAGAGAAGGCGGAGGAAATAAAATGGGTGAACCGCAAGATGGAAAACAGTTTCCAGACTATGATGTTCTAGTGACGCAAGCTGAAAAAGGTGCTGCAGCACAATGGCACTCTCCTGAGACCCAACAGTAGTCATTTCTACTGGGGAAAAACCACATGAAGACAGTGAGTAAGGGAAATTTTAATACTAAAGTTGACTGGAAGAGACAGCAAATGCAAAGTATTTCAGAAAGCAATTCTGTGTCTGAATGGAAAACAATGGGGGCTTATCCACAACTGAAATGACGATAGAGCATGTACTGGGCATTCTGCTAAACAGCCAAAAAAAGGAAAGGGAAAAGAATTGGAAGGGAAAAGATAAGTAATCCTGTAAAAGGTAAAATAGCAGAGTGCTTGAGTGAAAGCAGAATGGTACTACGGGAAGTTTAAGCAATATGTTCACTATGGGCATACGTAAATGGAAGATAACTGCTTCTCATAATGAAAAACAGATCAAGTTAAGGATCAAGTCCTGGATCAATTAGGTATATATCTATCAAAACTGGTGTAAAAACAGGTTGCAGATCCTCTGTCAGCCTTTGTGAGGGTTTAACCTCTACTAACTGATTTGTAATTAATCCAAAGAAGTCAGATTTTTATTTTTCTTCAAGGCACATATGGTGTTCAAGTCTGAATCACAGAAGCTGGTAAGAGATATGGGAGCCATCTTTTTTCCATTCATCTTCATAGAAGACATTTCCCATAAATGTTGAATATGATTCTTGGATAACATTATGGTAGAATAAGGTTGGATGATAAGATATGTTCATCTGTAGATGCCAATAAGAAGTTTACGATGAGGTCACTTTGAATGTTTTTTAACACAGTAACTGTGAGGGTGGGGAATTGAAGAATCTCTGGACCAGAATCTTAAGCTGACAATTTATTCTGAGATTGCAACCTCAAATCCATATAAGAAAAGTATTTATTAAAACCTATATGGTTCACTCATTTGATAGGCAATGCCCTGAACTTCTTTTCTCTCTTTTTGTTCTATTTTGATTACCTGAGATTATCTTTTTGGTTCTGAAGGCTAGAACTCACAATAAAAGGTTAAATTATTAAATTCTTTGAGCAGATCTCCTTCCCTAAGATTGCAAATTTACACAAAATTAGGTATGACTTAATTGAATATTTTGATACTTATATCCTGTAATGTTTGAGCATTACTGTAAGTGTGCTCAATTAAATGAAAGATCTGTGCATGTCAGCAAGGAAAATTTCTGTGCTTAATACTTAAAATTTGCATAAATTCTTGGAACTAAGTTAGGATGCACATGAGAAACAAACTGAAACTGAAGTGAAAAAAAGTGTTAAGACTCAGTTCTAAAGTGAGAATTAATATAATTTCTATATATAATATAATTAAAATAAAATAATATTATATCTATTATATATTATAATATATTAGATACATTATATATACTAATATATAATTAATATAAAATAATATATTATGTATTATATATAATTATATATAATATATAAAATAAAATAATATAATTAATATAATAAAAACATCAAAGGAAGCTATTCTGTCCTATGGTACAGAATTAATAAACGTAAATTCTGACAAAAATAGTTGACATTGATGATACATTGTTCAAAACTAAATAAAAACTGTCTTTAAAGGACTTTTAACTCCAGAAACATTTATATGTTTGAACAACAGACATGTACTGTTGCCTAAACTAATAAAGTGTTTTTCACTGACATTTTTCTTTACAAGTGCAGGAGGGACATAGTACTTTCAGTTTCTGGTTGGTCCTAATGCAGTCTAAATTTGTGGTCCAAATTCCAAAACTTTTTACCTTTACAATTATTCCATATGAGCATTCTCCCAGATAACCTTGGAGTGTCAAAAAAAATTCCAAGTAGGTCTTTCGCTGATTCTGCAATTTTCTGTACCCTTCAGCTGCTCTCACTGTTGTAGTAGAGAGGTAGACCTCTTTGTCCCAAGATCAGGAAACAAACCATGAAGACTACACACACTGGAGTCTGTGGATTGGCATACAGGTCTTAAAAAGCTCCCACTGACATTCTTTCTTGATTGATGTACTAACCTCAGACACGATGAACAGAACAACTGCAGCCTCTTTTTACATCTGAGTATGTAAATAAAACTACTATTTCTACTGTAATCTTCACATTAAGGGAAGCATTAGAAGACCACGGATATATCACCATATGTCTGTCAGATTTAGCTCTCTCCTTGGTACCAGACAGACCTAGGTTGAAATCTAAGGCAATGCTTCTTTCTCCCTTTCTGATGAGTCCATAGCCTTTGTTACATTTGGCATTTCCCCATGTAATCCCAATCTGTCCATGAAAGTGATTAGAATCTTCTGTTGGGAAGCCCATGCAAACTGATCAAATGGAATGCTGGTATCTTTCCTAGAGGACTTCACATAGCAATATGTGGTAAATAAATCGGAATGGTCAAAAAACATATCACAAGCTGATGTCTATTCCCACACCATTCATGCACTTTTAAAGTAGATCTGCTGCTTACAGTTTTGATCCTAATGTTTGATTGTTGGATGAATGGACACACTTGATTCAGCAGTGAGCCTAAGTGCATACTCAACTGGAAGACAGAAACTTTAGCTCAATTTGTACTGTGTGATGTCCCAGTAATTAGACTTAGATACTAAGTCTAATTGGAGATTTAAAGCTATTTATATGTGTAACTGCATTGCTGGATTCAAGTACTCTAGACTTTCAGGAGTTTAACTTCAAGACATTTAACTAATGATACTGAAAACTGCTGTTCTAGATTGCAAGTACAGAAGGATCAAGTCAATATATCTCAATTAGCAGAAAGAGAAGAATACTTTATAAGGGATTAATGGGAAATTTATGTATATCATATGTTCCTGGCAACCTGTTTCAGCTTTTCCACCACCCTCCTAGTGAAAAATTCCTTCCTAATACCATAGTTATTGCTAACTTTATCAACAATCAGTTTTGTGTTATAAACACCTGTCCTTAGGAATTAGATGAAGTAAATATTAGAAGTTATTGATGTGATGTTAAATGAAATAAAGATTTTCCCTGTAAAATATATCTATTATTTGGTATACAATTAAAGCGCTTAAAGCTAAACAAAGCTCATCTTACTTTTGTTCATTATATGATAGGAAAATGTTTTATTCAACTCTTAGTAAACTACTTTAGTTAAATCAATAATTAACACACAATGCAAAGAAATAGAATCAATAACCCTTTAATCATTTTAACTGTAATTAAGTTTTTAAGTCAATGTTTTCACTCTGACACATTTAATCTTGGTAAGATAAAAGGAGCCCATTTTGGAATCATTAATTTACATTTTTCTCAGCTGAAATGAATGGAAAAGCAAATATTTGGCAGAAGTAAATATCAACAATAATTATGGGAAATTTAAATCACTTGACATTGTATCTGTTTGTTGTTCAGTACCCTGGCAGCCAAAGACATTTTAATTATGGGAAACTGAAAAAGGAGAAGATATGTGCTACAATAGAGTCTTAATTAAGATTCATTCCCATTACAGCAGAGGATTCAGAGTGTGAGAAAAAGTAATCAGTAAGTAGTTAAAAAAATCAAACAGATCAGATAGTACTACACAGTAAATATGAGGAGTAGCTATTAAGGCCGTTCTTGGAGGAGCATAGGAAGGAAATCCTTTCTTGCTTAGTGCACAATAGGAAGTCTTTCAGGTTTGCAAAGGAGGGCAGCCAAAAAGTTTCTGTGGAAAGCAAGCAAGACCCACATTAAATACATGCTTGCCTATGAGGATGAAACTTGTAGAACTGCATAGAAAGAACAATGTGTGATTTTCATCTTCATAAAGATGCTGCATAAGTAGAAAAGCACTTAACAGCAATTTAATTGAATGCAACAGAAAGGCTCCTGCTGGTCTCTATGCACTGGATTAAATGTAATGCTCTTGAAGAAAAGTAGGTGGTGTTCACTTCTTCATAGCTTCAGATAGTGTGATTCACTACTGGCATAATATAAGTAATAATTGGGGAGCAGGGATTTCTAACTTGTTTAACCATAAAATTAATTTAATAAATATTGTAGTTAACCAACAAAGTTTCATTTTAATAGTTAAGAGCCTAAAAAATATTTAATTATGACTAGTCATTTGCAATTGTGTTGTATGTTTTAATGACACATAAAACTTGTCATCACATGTTAAACAGCACGTAGTTTATTTTAAATCCTCTTGCCTCATGGCTTTCAGGATGAAGTCACATATACAGATATTGTTACACTGTACATATGGTCTATGTCATTTGATTGCCAGTATTTTCAGTTCTAAACTTCTCTTGCAACAACACACCTATTGTATACAACAGCCTGTTCATATTAAGCAAACATATCCCTTTATGCTATAGTGTGAATGGACAACATTATATAAGATGGAAATAAACAAGGTAGAGTAAATGCTGTTGTGGTGAACTGTCTGCAAATAGCTCTCTCATTGCTTGAGTCCTATGGATGTTAGTTTATGTTGCACCCGTAAAATTACAGACAGAAACATGCAATTTTTTCTCCATTCATCCAAATATGTACATGATATCCATTTATGTAAATAGTTTTGAAAAAGTTCAAAAACACTGAAGTATTACCACGGATGCTGACCATGATAATAATTTAGATTCTTCAGTCACTTCCTGAGGTACTTTGAAATTAATATCTGGCATTTAAGAAGCTGTTCAATTTCACACAACTCAGGCAAGCTTCAGGCACTGTAAATGATTGTTATGGCAGTCTTTATTAGTAAATGAACTTATTACACAAGGTAAGAGAAACTTCAATGAGAAAAACAAATGCCTCATTCTTCCAGAACTCCATGGTTATCATGCATGCTTCTTTTCATTCTTACTCTTTAACTACACTTAGAGAAAACCCACTGTGAACCTTTCCTTCCAGAGGTCAAATATCCTCAGAAGATTTCTTGCTCCTGTGCTAACACCTTGCTACTGTGTTATTTAGGCTTGAATTTTATTTTGCATCATCTCACTTTTTTTCCACTGTATTCTAGGTTCTTGGTATCAGTTCACAAGAATTATTCCTCAAGAATTATTAAGTAACTCCTTCACAAGGCTGGGTTCTAGTAGTTAATGTTTTAAATCACATTTTAACTACAGTTGCATAAAGTAGCTTTAAATAGCCATTCTCAAATTGTCATACATTTCCTAGGACCATGAGATTGAAAGTTATGCATTGCTTATTTGTATTTCTCAGTTCCCCGTAGTAATTAAAAAGGAAGTATCTTTCATTTCAATATTTTAATATTCTATTGTGAGAAGCAAGTGTTGAAAATTAGAGTGCCCTCATTTCTATATCTTAGGTCTTTGGGCATTGTCTGTCTGTATTTTGGCATGGCAGTCTTGCTGTGCTATAGCCCCACTTAATGATGTTTCATTGGCTGAGAATGTAGAACATGTGGTTTTGGCTGGAATCATTAGTGAACTAGCTGAGACACTGTTGCATAAAGTGCCAGGGGTATTATTTTGCTGTATCATCCACTGACCTCAGAGACAGGAGTATTCAACCAGTTCTCTTATAGAAGTAGTAGTAATGCATGAGTTATTGTTTTACTTGGCTGGAAAGTGCTTTGTGCACATCAGGATTTTGTCCTGGCAGAACAAAACATGAAATGTAACAAGAGGCTTGGATAACTTGTAGTCTCTATGTGACCATGCATTTTTTTCTCTAAAGAAACAAATGAAAGAAGATGCTTTACAGGTAAATGCATCTGTTCCTTAGCTGGAGCTGATTCAAAATCCACTGAAGTCAGTTTTAGGACTCTGATTTACTGATGGGTCAAGCATTAGAACATCCACAGTGTGAATGAGAATATCTAACAGTGCTCTGATTCCTGAGCTTCAGTAGGTACAAGAGGGGAGAGAATTTAAATCTGGCTGCCATGTGCTTTTGTACAGCCCATTTTGTTTGTCCTGCTTTACCTACTTCATTTTTCCTTCATTTTCCTGATACAGGGGAAGAAGAACTGGAATAAACATTATTAAATACTATTTTTCATATTAATTCTTACAGCAGGTTTTTTCCAGCTAGCTCTGCTTGCTTTACTTGTCATGATTCATGAGTTGAAAATCCAATCACAATATTTTTCAATAACCATTGGAATTCTTTTATAGTCTACAGCACTGAATACTTCTGAATGCTGCATAAATCCTTGCTGGTTATCTTGTGGTAAAATAGCATTTAATAATTCTGCTGTCTGTTTGAGAGATATAAAGAAACACCTGATATTATTTGCCACTTAATAAATCATAATGATATAGATCTTGAACAGGTAATAATGATGATATTGCTAATTAATTCATTTATACCCATCATGGTCTGTCCTATCAGCAAACAAAATTATAGGAGATATGTCTGTATATTGTTTAACTGTTAGAATTGATGTTCTTAAAGGCCTTTTCCAACATAGTTGATTCTATGGTTCTATAATTCTATGTTTAATGTTTATGCTGTCCAGGTTTATGTGAACTTTACTTGCTTTTAGCCTAAGAGCTGTACTGGAGGGTAGTGTGAATATGTGATTGATAGGAGTAAGTTTGTGGTTGCACAAATGTGTATGAGTATATTAAACTGCTAGAATTGTTTTCTAGCATTAGCTTACATGAAACAGGCCAGACAGTAACAGTATAGTTGAGTGAATCCTTCCTGGGACTGTTCATTGTAGCTGTTTAATTTATGAGCCTACATGTTGACCATATGACCAAGAACTTGTTTAACACCTGAATTCCATTCTGAGCTATTTAAAAATTGTTCCATTAGCAATGGATTCTGGCATTTGCCCTAGTCCTATCAGCACTGGAGACTTACCAGAAAAGTAATTATTAACTTATGTAAAACAGAAATACAGACAAGCTAAAGCTCCCTCAGCAACACAGGAAAGGAAGTAAACTACAGAAGGTAGATTTGGGTAAGCTCAGGAAGTAGTGAATCTATCCCTGTTAGGAAAGAGTTTGAGAAGAAAATATTAAGCTGTAATGATTTTCCCAGCCAAACTCTGGGTCACACAGTCAGCCAAAGAACAATGAATCAATACAATATATCAAGTTCTGGACAACATAAGTAAAGGAACTCTCACGAATGACGTCAATCAGGATTTTGACATTACAGTGATTTAAATCCCTATTCAGCACATGCTTAACTTAAAGTCTGGGAGTCAGTAAAGTAAAAGAAATTAAAATTAGACAGATTCTGCGAAAAATTGGTCAAAAACACCGTTTCTTTTACTATTAATTAATTAAATTTTAATTCTCTCCATTCCTTTATTTAAAATGCAAAAACTTCCAGTTGATTGTGGCTAGGAAAAGTGAATTTTTTCAATATGAAGTTTGTGACTTCTTATACCCTTATAAACCACATATACACCCTTATGCTTACATAATATATGTAGAAGGTATGTAACATACATACGTCAAGGGTCTATGTGCATGTTGCACTTTTTTTCTGACAATGAAATGAGATTTTTAATTTAATTTTTTTTTAATTTTTATTTTTGTAATTGATCTTCTTGAAGCTACTGTATCAGACTGAGGTTTTCTGCTTTATGTGGCAGGTACTCCTGCTGAATGCTGTGTCTGAGTCACTGTTTCTTTGCTTGTCTCAGCTGAAAGATGCTCTTTGTGTATCTCATGATGACCTGTCCTGCTGACTCATTTGATTCAATCTTTTGAAAAGAACAGTGTTGCTCTCTCTAGTCAGTAAATCAGACTGTGTCGAGCTGAGGGGTATACCCAGTAGCTTTTTAAACAAATGCTGCTGGTCTCAGATTTTTATCTGCTTTGAAAACCAGTTCTGTATCTAAATATGGTATGCAATGATTTATGTCCAATTATTGCCTATTAGGTGCAAATAACCTTGTATGGCTATGTCTGAACCTGGTCTTTCTGGTCATTACTGGAGCAATGCCAAAACAGCAGGGCAGATGACAAGAAAAATGGCTTTGCTCTTAGGAAAATGCTGTGAAACACAGCAAGATTCAGGAAGGGAATTCTCAGCCTCAGCAGGTGCCTCGAAACTCATGACTAGTCGCCTCTGGAGATCCAGGTCTGCTGGGAGCATACATTGGACTACTCTGAATTCTCTCAGAGAGAGTCGAATAACTATTTCCCATGGCACAGAGAACTTCAAACACCCTATAGCAATGTATCTGCATGCATTAGTACGGAAAGATAATTTGGATGGACTTGTGAAGGAATGCTATCTAAGCAGCAGGCAGGGTTCTCTGCAGATGAGTGTTTTTTGTCTAGTTGATCTGTGTATCTCCAAATTAGAAAATAATACCTTCCTATGGACGCTGTTAAAATCAAGCTAAATCTTAAGAGGACTCCAGCTTCCTTTATTATCCTTGAAATTATCACTGATTCAAAGAAAAAACCCAAAGGATTCTGCAGGTTTTTTTCCCCATGGTTTTGGCAGTATAAAAGTGTTGAAGTCTCTTAAAAGTCTGGAAGACCATGTAGATATTACACATAATTAGGGCAGCCACTTTACTTTGTTTCTGATCCAACAACCCAGCATGATTTGTGCAATCTAGTATGGCAAGAATTAACATGACACATCTGAGGAAACGTGAGACTAACCTCACAGCTAATAAAACAGAAGATTGTTGATCAAATAAAAACATCTGCAAATGTTATTTTTCTTGCCTTTGATTAAGCATGACACAGATTAAGGCTGAGAGGCTTGTAAGTTCTAGACAACGCCAGCTTTTAAAAAGGTGCTCAGTGTGGGTAGGAGGACAATTAGCTCCTTTCACTATCTCATTTTTGCCTGTGGAAGGACCAGGACAACTGCAGGATGTGCCATCTCCTTCCTTTCATTCTACAATTATACAGAGCCGATATGGGTAAGATGAAGGCTTTGCAGGAAAAAGCCATGCACAAGAGCACGAAAGCTGCACGTTTTCCCCTTAGGGAAGCATTAAAGGTACCTCTTTACCTAGGTGAAAGCTCAAGGAGGCACTTTGCAGACAACTTCCTAACCCGCTTAGTTCAGGGGACCTTCTAAGTCCAGGCCATAACTATTAAGACTCAAAATTTGACATCTAAGGCAACAGAAAATCAAACTGTCAGGTATTGGAGTCAAAGGACCTGTTTCACTAAGTATCATTCCTTTTTGGGGGGCATGACAGGGGCAATCTCTGCTGCACACTTTCTATTAAGTAGCTATTGGAAGAAATAGAATCAGCATGCTGGGTTTCAAGGATGTGTTCTGTAGTCTGGCTTCTGACTGGCACTTCAGGATAATAGCTTACAAAAACCTGTTAAATAAGTTTGCATTGGGGTTGAGTTCATGCTTCTACAGAGTGTGGAGAATGCAATATTTTTTTTCTGTTGAGAAAGACTTAAACCCACAGTTCTTACCCTTCAGGTGTAATAGCAGGGTGTAATAACATTCCAGCTCACCTGAAGATGCTTTACAACCCATCAAAATAATCAAGTTTCAGTGACCATATTTTTGTTTTATGGCTAAGTGACTATGTATCAATTGGCTACAAAGGAAGAGAAATAACTTGGATTTTGAGAACTTTCCCTAGGAATTCTTATGTATTTTGCAGAGAGTTATGGAAAATAAGTTGACAGGGACCTGAAGTTGAGAGTTTATTTAGTGTTCCTGAGAGAAAGGTGCATAGTTTATTTTTAAAAGCTGCCAGCAGCAAAAACTTTATTATCTCCTCCTGCAACTTTGTTGTCCTCAGTGTCAGAAAGGCTTTCCCAGTATAAAGCCTGAATCTTTCTTCTAACAAATTATTTCTTGTTTTATCTACTGTTACCATGGAAGCATACTATGTCTTTTTGCAGTAACTTGGTATGTATTTAAAGACTGTTCTCACCTGCATAATATGTTACATAGATGTAATATAACATAATATGTTACAGGTTCAACAGTCATAATTCTGTCTTTTCTCATACTTAATTCCTTTCTTGTGGATCCTGTACAGTTAGTCCACAGTTTTTTTGAAGGGCAGTTCTGAGGACTGAATGCAGTATTATATCAAAGGCTGGAATAGTGACCAGTAAAGCAGAAAGCAATACTTGCGGATAAACATCTGAAGATGGCGTTTGTCTGGTTTTATTGCAAGTCTGTTTCTTTGTTGACTCATATTCAGCTAGTGATTCACTATAATCTGTTCTTGGACAAAACATATAAGCAAGGTTTATCCCTAAGGATAATCTTATATGAGACAGTCCTATATATTGAGTTTTCCAAGACTTATAAAGCTTCTTATTAATGAAAAACCTTGATGGTATTTAGTTTTGGACTGAAGGAAATAAAAAGTTCTCTTTTCAGTTCAGGTTCAGGAGTTAAATGTCTGTGGCATTACTTAGCCCTTGTATGCTACATCACCACAAGCATTATTTTTTCCTTGTGTGAGAGTGATAATTCATCAAACTTGATGCCACTCTGCCTGCTGAAAGATGGCAAGGGGCTGAGTTTGGAAGCTGATCAGCTTTTTTCAGCCTTTTCTTTTCCTGAAACCCTGGGAAGGAAACAGGCTATGGAAAACACACGTTTGTACTCTGAACTTTACACATGCAGTTTCTGCAGAGCTCACACTTTCCTTATGTTAAGCAAGAATAATACAGGCCTGGGATCTGAGGTTCCTGGTAATAGAGGTTCAAGATGCGAGCAAACTGTAGTGTGTCAAGGCTGAGCTTGGAGAACCTAGATGGCAGTTGAGTGATGGGAGCCTGTGTACAGCTGTTACTCCTCACTGAGGCTGCTGTTGGTGCTCAGGCTCAAAGCTAGCAGATTTAGATGTTGCAATGGTGGATGTTGCAGCACCTCACTCTCTAGGGGAATCTACAGCTGTAGTTACAGGGCACAACAGGATTTTAATGACTAATGAAAGAGGGAAAAATAAGAGATTCTGTAAATCCTAGCATATTGACTAATTCAGTAAAGACTTATTAAATACTCATTGCAACAGGGAATAGAACTGAATCTTACTGGGCCAATGAATATTTAATTCAATCTTAAACTGTGTTCTGTGAGGAATCACAAACTGCTTATTTGAACCTGATTCTTGCTAGACTCATTTTATAGTAGTATTAATCTGAACATGGGCAGGTCTGTGTATAAGCAACAGCAGTAACCTGTGGGACTGTTCTGATACAGGACATAGGACCGGAGCTTAGAGTCCAAAAATTCTCATTTTGGGTTTTAGGAAGCTTTTGTGACAATCAGATTGTTAAGTTGGTGTCCTGGGTTCAGCAGTAGCAGTCATTTTTCTTCTTCTTAGTAGCTGGTGCAGTGCTGTGGTTTTGACTGGGAACAGCCTGGGAACAGCACTGATAACACATGTTTTCAGTTGCTGCTCAGTAATGTTTACTCTGACCAAGGACTTTCTGAGCCTCGTGCTCTGCCAGGATGGAGAGAAAGCCTGGAGGAAGCAGAGACAGAACACCTGACCCAAACTAACCAAAGAGGTATTCCATACCACAGCACATCATGCCCAGTATATAAACTGG